>OVAY01000496.1:34420-56464 GCA_900406395.1 Kernera saxatilis
TTTTTCTTTCGATAAAAACCGATTGTTTTTTTTTTTTTTAAAAACCCCTAATAGAGTTCTTATTTGGAGCACATAAATCTAAAGTTTTTATGAAAAATTCTTTAACTCTAAATTTATAATTAAAAAAATAACTAAAATCATTTTCTAAATTTTTCAATTGATCATGCTCTAGTGCCTTACCCATCATCTCTCTCATCTGAGTCTTTCTAAAAGTCCACTGGATCGTAGGAGTCAATAGTTGAAGATATCCTTAATAATTATTTTTTTGAAGATAAATTAAAGAAATATTTTTTCATATTTTAATTAAAATCTACGTTGTTTGACATTTTAACTCCACTTTAAATCATTTTAGAATATAATATGGAAAATAGTAGATTTTCTATCCCGTTTGTTGTAACATGGAGATTTGGTATCAATTTGTGAGGTATTTAGTTCGAGTTTAACTACTTAAGACTTGGTAAACTCTATTCCAAAAACACAATATTTTGAAAACTATATTGGACCAGCCGATCAAACCGGTCCGACTGGAACTCTTTGCTCTATTTGATTCCAGACTAAGGTAATACAAAATTAAGCTTAAATAATGGCGAGTTTGAAGGTCAAAGCAACATCCTACATGTTGCCATATACACTTCAAAAGTTCACTAAATTAAATTCTTTGAAGTTTTAGAAGTTTAATGTCCTTATCTCTCTTGTTTACTCTTTCTCTAACCCGTGTAAAAAGCTTATCCTTTTTTCTAGCTCGTGATACTATTAAAAGACCTTAAGAACACAAAATCGACAATACCATGTTGGTTAAAGATCCTGCAAGCCAACTTTCCACCTCAACATTTACCCTTTTTTTAATAGCGGTTAAATTTGACATTCAAAGCTGGTTTTTACTTGAACGTTCCACTTCTCTTAGAGTCTCTTTAGATTTCAATTCGTTCATTCTTGAAACCCTTTCCAATCTTTCTTGTTTCCTTCTTTCTCCGAAACTTATAGTCTTTGACTCTTTGTGCTTGATTCGGACACTCGGCCAATTCTGAAAATTGCTTAAATATATGTTTTTTTTTTGTCAACAACTTTTTTGTTTCGGTATTTTAATACTTTAAAACAACAAAAAGCTAATACGTATATATGTATGTTTTTTCCTTAGTTTCTTAAGGTTTCGATGGAATGCTTATGAGGTAATTTATTTCTTTTTATTTTCATCATATTTCTGGACCAATCATATATTGGACGATCTATGTGGGAATGGAATATCCATGATCGCCGTTCAACAATTAGCATATACCTTGCTTGATGATCTAAGTCAATTGACGCATTTAATATCAATTATTATTATAAATATACTGCAATTATTTTATTTTGATGTATAAAAAAACTGAAGTCGATGTACCTAGAAAAATAGCTATAAAAATTATTTTAAGACCAGATTCCACGGGACTTGGTGGGCTGGCAATTTCGTTTTAATGTTTTTGGTGCACCCTCCACAAAAAGTAAAAAAAAAAAAGGGGAAAAAATAAACTAGTGTAGAATATGTTCAGTCTCGAGATGTATTTGTTGGTGTTGAATTTTTAGCACTAAATCCTATCCAAAACTTTTTTCAAAAAAAAAAAAAAAAAAATCCTATCCAAAACATTTCATAGAAAAAACGATTTGTTGATGCATGACACATAAAAAGATTAAAAGAACAAGTCAAAGCAGAGAATCAGAAATCTACTTCGATGAAATCGAACCAGCGGAGATATCAGGAGCAGAATCACAAGTTGGATTTTAGGAGATTTTGGTGAGTACGTAAATCCAAGAACTGAAGGGCTCGTATCATTCATTCATTTTTTTTTTTTTTTTGGTTGAAATCATTCATTCATCAATACAATATATAATTGTCCATTTTATCATTGTTTTTCTTCAAAAATTCAGCTACAATCCTCACAATTCTTCAATTCATTTGTCACCATTTACACTCAATATGTATATGTTTTCTGAATATTTTATAATTTATATTGAATTAATCAATTAATCGAATATTTAAAATAAATAAACACAAGACAACAACAAGGAAATATATAAAAATTAATCAACAAAATAAAAATAAAAATAAAAGAAAAAGTCAGTTGACAAAAGTAAAATAAATAAACACTAGACAACAAAAAGGAGAGCATAGATTCGTGTGTCCGGAACAGATTAATCAAGAATATAAAACTTTCCAAGAATATGCCCATATACAAAATTATTTTGGTCAAACAAAAAACCAAGAAGGAAATATATAAAAATTATTGTTTTAACCCAAACTCCTGATAGAAATTCAAAACAGAGTTTGACAAAGCTTGATCTTAAAACAGTAAGGAATATTCCATTTCTCAAACCAATACATTGCTCCTAATTTCTTTTAAAAACGATTTCTCCCCTGTTTATAGGGCAAAAAAAAACTCAAGAGGTCGGAAAAGAAAATCTGAGAAAATGGGTCGATCAGATTTATTTTCCATTCTTGTTGTTCTGGGATTGGTCTTGAACAGCTTGGTGCTGTTCTGTAATGGAGGCATCACCAGTAATTTTGTCAGAAAAGTCGAGAAAACCATTGATATGCCTCTTGATAGCGATGTTTTTCGTGTTCCTCCCGGATATAATGCTCCTCAACAGGTACATACATACAATTTTTTCTTTTCTTAAATCAACAGTCTTTTTTGAGTTTTTGTTGTGGGTTCTGTTTATAATTATTAAATTTCAAAGCTTTTTTTTTTTGTTTCGTTATTGTTGCTAATTCGTCTCCAATTGTTGTTAGGTGGGCGTTTAGTTATCTTTCCAATTTTATTTTAGGTATCACTTTTTGAATTTTTTTAATCTTGTTCTAATGGTGGAAAAAGCTAGTTATTGGACGATTCTAATCAATTCAAGCTTTTTTATTGGAAGTTTATAAAGTTCTTTTCTTTCTTTATGTTAAAAAATTGATGTAAAATGGGTTTTTGATTTGGCTTTTCCACTAAAAGGTGCATATAACACAAGGAGATGTAGAAGGAAAGGCAGTGATAGTGTCTTGGGTGACACAAGAAGCACCAGGTTCTAACACAGTCCTTTACTGGAAAGAGAACAGCTCCAAAAAGCATAAAGCCCATGGCAAATCCAACACTTACGAGTTCTACAACTATACTTCTGGTTATATCCATCACTGTCCCATCAGAAACTTGGAGGTCCATCATCATTATGATCATCATAATCAATTTATCATCACTGTCACAATCTTTGCTATTGTTGTTATATCTGATTTTGTGGTTCTCTTCTTGCAGCATGACACCAAGTACTACTATGTAGTAGGTGTGGGACAAACGGAGCGTAAGTTCTGGTTCTTCACTCCTCCTGAAGTCGGTCCTGACGTTCCTTACACGTTTGGTCTTATTGGTAACTGTCCTGAAACATATTCATGGTTTTAATCAAAAAGGCAGTTATTTAGCTTCCCATGGACTTGAACTTGAGTTTGAAAATCGTTGTATTACAGGGGATCTTGGGCAGAGTTTTGACTCAAACATAACCTTAACACATTATGAGAAGAGCCCAAAAAAGGGGCAAGCGGTTTTGTTTGTAGGGGATCTCTCATACGCTGATCAATATCCAAATCACGACAACATGAGATGGGACACTTGGGGAAGATTTGTTGAAAGAAGCACAGCTTATCAGCCTTGGATCTGGACTGCAGGAAACCATGAGCTCGATTTTGCCCCTGAAATTGTAAAGCTTCTTGCTTCATCTTCTTTGTTTTGGCTTTAGGCTTAAAAATGCTATAGCACTAAGAGATATAAGAGCATCTAGTTAGACAAGCATTACATAGACTAGACTGAGATTGAGATGGATTGTTTTTATGTGCTGTGCAGGGAGAAACCAAACCGTTTAAGCCATTCAGGCATAGGTACCGTACTCCTTACCGAGCATCAGGCAGTACAGAACCATTCTGGTACTCGATTAAGAGAGGACCGGCATACATAATCGTGCTAGCTTCATATTCAGCATATGGTAAAAGCAGCTTAAAGTCTTGACACTTTTTTCATGCCATACTCTTAAATTTGAGACGAAGAGGACCTGAATGTTCCATCTTTTCTTGGACAGGTAAATACACGCCGCAATACAAATGGCTCGAAGAGGAGTTCCCAAAGGTTAACAGAACGGAAACTCCATGGTTGATTGTTTTGATGCATTCACCTTGGTACAACAGTTACGATTACCATTACATGGAAGGTGAGACCATGAGAGTGATGTATGAGCCGTGGTTTGTCAAGAACAAAGTGGATGTTGTTTTTGCAGGTCATGTCCACGCCTACGAAAGATCAGTAAGAACAAAACTTTAGCTCATCATGTCTCTTTGAACTATAGATCCTGAGAAATCTGAGCTATTTGTGAAACCAGGAACGCATATCAAACATAGCTTACAACGTGGTTAACGGCATTTGCAGTCCAGTAAAAGATCAATCTGCTCCAGTCTACATCACCATTGGTGATGGAGGCAATCTTGAAGGATTGGCCACCAAGTAAGCTATAAACACTTGTGCTCATTGCAACCAATTTTCGATTAGATTCAGTCATAAGACGTGTTTTGAATGTGTGATATGGTTTCTGCAGAATGACTGAGCCTCAGCCTAAGTACTCTGCCTTCAGAGAAGCGAGCTTCGGGCATGCGATATTCTCGATAAAGAACAGGACGCACGCGCACTATGGATGGCACAGGAACCAGGATGGTTACGCCGTGGAAGCTGATACCATGTGGTTTTACAACAGATTCTGGCATCCCATTGATGATTCTCCTACTTCTGATTCTTGAGAATCTCAGAATCTTATTTGTATTATGTATGCATGTCTTTGATTGAATAACAATGAATAAATGCAATGTCGGAGACTTCTTGTGACAAAAAAGTGTAGAACAAGACTGGTGAGACTACTCTTGATAGTGAAAAGAATTAAAAAAACATGCCGTTTCTTGACATAAAAACAACGCGTAGTTCTTCTTAAATTGAGACGAACGGCATGAAGTGTTGTTTTCTTAGCACCGTTTTCTCGTTTTACACCAAACAAAAATGGTGGTGAAGATTTTAGGAATCAGGATGGTTATGCCATGGATGTGGTTTTACAACAGATTCTGGCATCCCATTGATGATTCTCATTCTTTTGATTCTTTAGAGACTCGAATCTTATTTGTATTCATCTCTTTGTATGAATAACTATAAATAAATGCAATGTGGGTGAGTTCTTGTGCCTGTCCTTGTTTTAGACCAAACGTTAATCAGACAAAAAAGTGTAGAAGAAGACTGGTGAGATTCTTGATTACGAGAAGGATTAAATGATCTTGACCAAATCTCACTAGTCTTCCCTAATCATTTCTCATAATCAAGAATCTCACCAGTCTTCTTCTACACTTATGAGAAGGATTAAATGATCTTGCCGTTCCTAGAGGATTATACGAACTAATTGGCTTTGATCACGTGGAGGTATTACCGAACGTCAAAGACTTGATTTTGGCTATGATAGCCTTGTCTAGTTTTGTTCCGTGGTAAAAAGTAAAACCGCCTAAACCTTCTATTTTGATAAAATGTCAAGATAAAAAAAATATATTACGAGAAAAAATATGCGTCTCACAACAATTAAATGAGGGATAAAATCATCTAAAAATTGCTTGTTGTTAACATCATTGTTATGTTCCTTGTTTTTTTTTGAAGTTATTGCCATTTGGCTATTTAACTCTTTGGTTTACCTCGACAAAAAAATTGAAAAATGTTCAATCTTGTGATGGAATCATTCAGTTTCTCCTTCGTAATTATAATTGTAAAATTGAAAAATTGAAAAAAAAAAAAAAAAATCAAAACTGAAATTGGATATGACACCCTTCAAAAAAGAAAAAAAAATACTATTACAATTTGTTCTTTACACCCTATTATATTTCCCCTTGTAACGGCATGATTTTTGGTTTTTAACGGCATGATATATATTTTTTTTTCCGCATGATTTCTTGTAAACAAAATCAAGAAGATTGAGTATAAAAATAAAAGTTAGTTGATGGAAACAAAAACACACCAAAAAAAAGAAGCAAGATTCGTGTGTCTGAACAAATTATCAAGAATATAAAATGTTCCAAGCTTTCACATATGGCATCTCACTATTTGAATCAAACAAAAACCAAAGTAAGGCAATAGAATAATATATTTTTCCCTCAAAACTCGACCAAAACAGACTTTGATAAGACTCAATCTAAGAGATCTGTCAAGTACATTCTCTGATACATTTCCTCTTTCTTCTTTCACAAAGATTTGTTTCCCCTTGTTTATAGGAAAAACTGATCAGGATCTCTCTTCCCATTAAAAAACCTGAGAAAATGGGTTTAGGTGTTCTTGTTCTTGCTCTTGTTCTGGTCTTGAACAGCTTGGTGCTGTTTTGCAATGGTGGCATAACCAGTAAGTATGTCAGGAGATTAGAAGGAACAGTTGACATGCCGCTCGATAGCGATGTCTTTGGTGTTCCTCCTGGTTATAATGCTCCTCAACAGGTAACACCATTTTATCAAATCTTTTCTGAGTTTTGTTGTGGGCTCTCTTTATAATTTCCAAATTTTGAAGCTTTTTAGGTATCATTTTTGTTGTTGCTTTGTTTTTAATCTTGTTCTAATGGCGGGAAAAGCTATTTATTGGAGGATTCTGTTCCATTGGAGCTTTGCTTATTGGAATTTTATAACGATAATTAACTTTTCTGTTGCCAAAAAGAAAAAGATATTAACTTTTTTCTTTTATTTGTATAAAAAATTAATCTAAAATGGGTTTTTGATTTGGGATTTTTTTTTGCAAAAAGGAAGGAGATGTACAAGGGAAGGCAGTGATAGTGTCTTGGGTGACACAAGAGTCAACAGGTTCTAACACGGTCCTGTACTGGAAAGACAACAGCTCCAAAAAGCTTGAAGCCCATGGAAAATCCAAGACTTACAAGTTCTACAACTATACGTCTCGTCACATCCATCACTGCCTCATCAGAAACTTGGAGGTCCATCATCATAATTGACATCATAATCTTTGCTATTGTGTTTGTTATCTGATTTTGTGGTTTCTTTTTGCAGTATGACACCAAGTATTACTATGTGGTGGGTGTGGGAGAAACGGAGCGCACGTTCTGGTTCTTCACTCCTCCTGAAACTGGTCCAGACGTTCCCTACACGTTTGGTCTTATTGGTACTTGTTCTGAAACATATTCATGGTTTTAACATAAAGGCAATTTAGTAAGCCTCCCATGGACTTGAAATGAGTTGCACATTGTTGTTTTGCAGGGGATCTTGGGCAGACTTTTGACTCAAACATAACCTTGACGCATTATGAGAAGAACCTAACAAAAGGGCAAACAGTTTTGTATCTAGGGGATCTCTCATACGCTGATCGATATCCAAATCACGACAACATGAGATGGGACACTTGGGGAAGATTTGTTGAAAGAAGCACAGCTTATCAGCCTTGGATTTGGACCGTCGGACACCATGAACTCGATTTTGCCCCTGTGATTGTAAGCTTCTTACTATATCTTCTTTTTTTTTTGGCCCCAGGCTTAAAAATGCTATAGCACTAAGAGATATAAGAGCATCTAGTTAGACCAGCATTACATGGATTAGACTGAGGTTGAGATGGATTGTTCTCATGTGCAGGGAGAAGCTGAACCGTTTAAGCCATTCAGGCATAGGTACCGTACTCCTTACCGAGCATCAGGCAGCACAGAACCATTCTGGTACTCGATTAAGAGAGGACCAGCTTACATAATCGTGCTATCTTCATATTCGGCATACGGTAAAGTTAGCTTAAAAGTCTAGATCCTTTTCGTGAAGTACGCTTAAATCTGAGACTAAGAGGATCCCAAGTACCCATCTATCTTGTGCAGGTAAATACACGCCGCAATACAAATGGCTCAAAGAGGAGTTCCCAAAGGTTAACAGGACGGAAACTCCATGGTTGATCGTTCTGATGCATTCACCTGGAGGCCATCTAGAGGGATTGGGCACCAAGTAAGCTATAGATAATCACTTCTGATCATTGCAACCGATTTCCGATTAGATTCAGTTGATGAGTTTTGAATGTTGGATATGTTTTCTGTAGAATGACTGAGCCTCAGCGTAAGTACTCTGCCTTCAAAGAGACGAGCTTCGGGCACGCGATATTCTCGATAAAGAACAGGACACACACGCACTATAGATGGCACAGGAACCAGGATGGTTACGCCGTGGAAGCTGATACCATGTGGTTTAACAACAGATTCTGGCATCCCATTGATGATTCTTGAGAATCTCAGAATCTTATTTGTATTATTGTATGCATGTCTTTGAATCGTGAGGTTCTTGATAGTGCAAACTGCAAAGGATTAAAAGACATGCCGTTTCTTGACATAAAAACGGCACGTAGTTCTTTTAAAATAGAGACGAACGACATGAAGTGTTATTTTCTTATCTCCGTTTTTTCTACACCAAAGCAAAAATGGTAGTGAAGATTAGATTCTCGAGGTTCGGTTGCAAGAGCCGAGGAAGGAGAATCATCAATGGCATGCCAGAATCTGTACTGATCATGGTGTCACTCTCCGCAACAGATTCTGGCACCCAATTGATGATTCTCTAGTTCCTCGGGTCCGATTAGATTCGCAAGGTTCGGTTACAAAAGAGCAAAAGCTGATGATGAATCCAAGTGTTAGGGTTTATGATCCATTGCAAGTTCATTTTTTTTTATCTCTCAGGGCTTCAGGTTAAGGCGATGGCAAGAGCTTGAGCCTTAAATTCGAGTGTGCTCTCTTATACAATTTTCATGGTTGTCCTGAAAGACATGACATTTTTTCCCCAAAACATGGGACTATCGAAATCTGGGAAGGAAACTGCTTGGATTATACGAACTAATTGGCTTGATCTGTTAAGTGTTATTAACCAAAGTCATGGACTTGATAACCTAGTCTAGTTTTGTTTCCCTTGTGTATTCGCTCTTGTGACTTAGACATATGTTTAGTGTTGATTCTCGCTCGAGGTGATTCTTTGTGTTTTCATTCAAGCATACTCCATCTTCACCCCTTTATCAGCTTATTAGGAGGATCCAAGGAGTGTCTCTTTAGATGCTTCTTGTTAACTAGTATTGATATGAGATATGGAACATGCTCTACTCTTGTCGCTCAAGGAAACATTGGCTCTTGTTTCATCATAGTTAACCTTGCTTCAAACTCTTTGGCCATAGTTCATGTTTAGTTAAACAAAAATGCAGAAATGTTTGAAGAAAATTGATATTCACTTATCCTGTGACAATGGGAGGTTTTTCTCTGATTTTCTTCCCTATACAACATTTCCTAATTGTCTCTTTGCGCATCCAAGTTACTATATACACTCGACTCTTGTGGCTTAGTGCAGGTACTCGTTATTGAGCTGAACCAACATACCCAGTTCAACGAATACTTCTAAGGCCGGCTTGATACCTCCAAAGTTTCTATCGTGATCTTTAGTTAAGAAAATGGATCGCGTGGTGCAATGTGTTAGAACTCTGACAGGTCAGATCTTCTCTGCTTAATGGTCCAACTCATATTCTTATTCTAAAGAAACATCATATATTATAAGGTTTTCTGCAAAAAAAAAACATTTAACTGGTTTCAGATTGCAACTATACTTTCCAACTGAGAAAAATGCAAGTCAATCCTATGAACTAACATTCATAGATTTTGCAGTCTGTATAAAACCGTGTATAGATTTTGCAGTCTGTATAAAACCGTGTATAGATTTTGCAGTCTGTATAAAACTGTGTATACGTTATCAAAACTACGTCGTTTTGGACATTTTTAAAAACATTTTTTTTTTAAAACAAGATGATGCAAAACTAAACTCGAACTCATGCACTCTAGAATTATTTAGAAATGCATTATCGATTGTATTACAACAATTTTTGTCCAAAGTACAAACAAATTTATATATATATACACCACAATAAACATTTCTTCCCAAAATCCAAGACATTTCATCTCTGCTAACCAAAGCGATCCAGATGGAGCTGATACAGAGCTGAAGTCGGGAGAAAGTTCTTCGAGCTTCCTTCGGCGGAGAAAGAGTCTGTCGCGAAGCAGGAAGATTCGAGCTCCTCCTCCTCTCTCAAACTCTATGATTCGATACTATTCGTCTCTTAGTTTCTTCTCGTGAAATCCTCTTGCTTGTTATCAACTATTCAATTTTGGATTGAAACCCAAGATCCATGGTCTATTTGGTTTCCTTTCGGATTCAAAAACGATTATCCGAGATTTTAAGAAATTGGACATATGCAGGTTGATTTCATTTTATTATTTCAATTTAGGGGTTATGTCTCTGGGGATTTGATTTGATTCGGATGATCATATGTATTCAAAGTACGAATTGAAGATCGGAGATGTTAGAACAGCTTTTTATCTTTACCCGAGGAGGATTAATCCTTTGGCATGCAAAGAAATGCTCTGGATATTGATCTGTTACAGCAATTATTTTCGGGATTATGTATATATATATAAACTAATTTGTTTGGGAATTGCACAAAAGATATCTTAGCTATATTGGTTGGATATATGTAAATTAGTACTACAAGTAATGCGTTCGAATTTTTGATAACGTATATACGGTCGAGGGTTATATTGCGGTTTGAAACCGGTTGGAAGTTTTTTTTGCAGAAAACCCTATATTATAATTATGTAACAGTTATAATAAATTAGAAAACTTAAAAATAAAATATCACTAATTTTTTTTTTTTAAGTTGTTTCACATCTGGATTAAATTATAGTTAGTTAAATGGTTATGAATTAAATTCAAATTTTTTTTAACATTTAATATAAAGTAAGAATTGCATTTGAAAATTTATATATATTGAAAACATAAAATACCACTTTTTTTTTTTGATAAAGAGTTTGCTACTATTCTTTTGAAAAAAAAATTTAACTATAAAACGTGTTGTTTTATGAAACCGAGCGTATTTGTTTTTTTCACAAAATTCTGGACCAGTCATATTTCCCTTTTTATGTGGTAATGGAATATATCCCTTATCCACCAATTAGCATATGCCTTGTTTGGTGATCTAAGTTTATTGAAGCAATTTGATATCAATTATAGCTATTTTGAATATATTGTGATTAGTTTGTTTCAAGATCTCATATTTTAATGCATAAAAAATAGAATTAAAGTCACTTTAACAAAAAAAATATATTTTTGAAGTCAATGTACTATAGCTATTGGACCAGAACATATATCTCAGTGGTTTGTGGTCGCTGCGTTAAGACGTTATGTATGATATGATATTGACAAAAAAAATTCAAATAAAACAATTATATCAAGAGACCAGATTCAATGGGACTTGGGCTAAAAACAAAAATGAATATGATACTTGCATAGAGTTAGAGGAGAATGATTAATCTCGATTATAGTTCGATACATAACATATCTTATTGGTAACCTAAAACGATACATGTTTTTTAACGGGTAACAAGAGCGATAAACGATTACGGAATAGTGCAAAAAAGTAAAAATAAGCGATAAAAAAAAACAGTACAAAAAGCTGATGATAAATTTTTTAATATCGTTTATAATATAGTTTTTATAACTGGTTATTATAAAAGCGGTAGACCCCTTTACCGCAGCAACGGTAAACATCAGCCAAAACCAACATAAAACATCATATAATCGTCTTTACCCTTAAAAGAAAAATTAACAAAAATAACCAAGAAAAAACAGAGCAAAGACCTCCAAAACACCGAACAATTTGAATGTTTGATCTCGATTTGCTTTTAAATGTTTTTATTTTTGAAAAGCTAAAATTGACTCTAAACTGTATAAAAAAAAATCAAACTAAAACTTATAAGAAAAAACATATTTTATTAAATATTAAATTTAAACCGAAATCGAGATGTACGAAATCATTAGTTTTCGCATTGGTGACTATAGTTACAAAACTAAAATGAAAAATCGTTGACAAAAAAAAAAGAAAAAAGAAAAATCCAAAACCGAAATATGGACCGAAGTATAATAATAATTCGATACGGCTCCATCTATGTAGAGTAACGAATATTTCATTGCCTAACGCACACATGCACATGCATCTATTTCTTTGTTAGAAAACAAAAATAAAAAAAAAGGCACACATGCATCTTTAAGAAATGAGTTTCTTTTTCTCTATATAAGAAAAAGAAAGTTAGGGGATAGAGAACAAACAAGAAAATCTGAGAGAAAAAAAACGATAACAGAATCTGAGAAAATGGGTTGTGTACGATCATCAGATCTATTAACTGTTCTTGTTCTTATGGTTTTGGTTTCCAACAGCTTACTTCTGTTATGTAATGGAGGCATCACCAGTCGATTTGTCAGGAAAGTGGAGAAAACCATAGATATGCCGCTAGATAGCGATGTATTTCGTGTTCCTCCCGGATATAATGCACCTCAACAGGTACGTACACCTTTTTCCTTTCTAAAATCAGCAATCTTTTCTGAGTTTTGTTGTGGGTTGTGTTTATAATTATTCAATCTCGAAGCTTTTTTTTTTGGTTATGTTGCTAGTTTTCCTCCAATTGTTAGGTGGGTGTTTAGTTTTTCTTTTCCAATCTAATATTAGCTTTCACTTTTTTTGTCTTTTTAATCTTCTTCTAATGGGATTTTTTGGAACGATTCTGACTGATCAAGATTGCTTATTGGAAGTTTATAAAGATGCGAACGGAAAGAAATTGATGTAAATGGGATTTTTGATTTGGGTGTTTTCCACAAAAAAGGTGCATATAACACAAGGAGATGTACAAGGGAAGGCAGTGATAGTGTCTTGGGTGACACAAGAATCACCAGGATCTAACACAGTCCTGTACTGGAAACACAACAGCTCCAAAAAGCATAAAGCCCATGGCAAATCCAAGAGTTACAAGTTCTACAATTATACTTCTGGCCACATCCATCATTGCCCCATAAGAAACTTGGAGGTTTATCATCATCATCATCAATTTCATTATCATCGTCACAATCTTTGCTATTGTTGTTATATCTGATTTTGTGGTTTTCTTCTTGCAGCATG
The DNA here is from genome assembly GCA_900406395.1 of Kernera saxatilis. Classification (NCBI taxonomy): domain Eukaryota; kingdom Viridiplantae; phylum Streptophyta; class Magnoliopsida; order Brassicales; family Brassicaceae; genus Kernera; species Kernera saxatilis. The sequence goes on from OVAY01000496.1 coordinate 47,443, forward strand.
ACACCAAGTACTACTATGTGGTAGGTGTGGGACAAACGGAGCGCAAGTTCTGGTTCTTCACTCCTCCTGAAGTCGGTCCTGATGTTCCTTACACGTTTGGTCTCATCGGTATTGTCCTTGAAACAATTGCATGGTTTTAACTTTTAACAGAAAGGCAATCATTAGCTCTTCCCATGGACTTCAACTTGAGTTGCAAATTCTTGTTTTGCAGGGGATCTTGGGCAAAGTTTTGACTCAAACATAACCTTAACGCACTATGAGAATAACCCAACAAAAGGGCAAACAGTTTTGTTTTTAGGGGATCTCTCATATGCTGATCAGTACCCAAACCACGACAACAATAGATGGGACACTTGGGGAAGATTTGTTGAAAGAAGCACAGCTTATCAGCCCTGGATTTGGACCACAGGAAACCATGAACTCGATTTTGCCCCAAAAATTGTAAAGCTTCTTGCTTCATCTTCTTTGTTTTGGCTTTAGGCTTAAAAGAGATATAAGAGCATCTAGTGAGCATTACATAGATTAGACTGAGATGGAGATGGATTGTTTTTATGCGCTTTGCAGGGAGAGACTAAGCCATTTAAGCCATTCACGCATAGGTACCGTACTCCTTACCGAGCGTCTGGCAGCACAGAACCATTCTGGTACTCGATTAAGAGAGGACCAGCTTACATAATCGTGTTAGCTTCATACTCAGCATACGGTAAAGTCAGCTTAAAAGTCTAGAACCTTATTGTGTGATAATTCTTTATTCAAGACTAAGAGGGCCCGAAAATTCCATCTTTTCTTGGACAGGTAAGTACACGCCGCAGTACACATGGCTCGAAGAGGAGTTCCCTAAGGTTAACAGAACGGAAACTCCATGGTTGATCGTTCTGATGCATTCACCGTGGTACAACAGCTATGATTACCATTACATGGAAGGCGAAACCATGAGAGTGATGTATGAGCCGTGGTTTGTCAAGAACAAAGTAGATGTTGTTTTTGCAGGTCACGTCCACGCCTACGAAAGATCAGTAAGATCAATAACTTTAGCTCATTATGTCTCTTTAAACTATAGATCCTGAGAAATCTTTGCTATTGTGAAACCAGGAACGTGTATCAAATATAGCTTACAATGTTGTTAACGGAATTTGCTCTCCAGTCAAAGATCAATCTGCTCCAGTCTATATCACCATTGGTGATGGAGGCAATCTTGAGGGATTGGCTACCAAGTAAGCTATAATTAAACACTTGTGATCATTGCAACCGATTTTCGATTAGATTTAGATGATGAGTTTGAATGTGTGACATGGTTTTTGCAGAATGACTGAGCCTCAGCCTAAGTACTCTGCCTTCAGAGAAGCGAGCTTCGGACACGCCATATTCTCGATAAGGAACAGGACGCATGCATACTATGGATGGCACAGGAACCAGGATGGTTATGCTGTGAAGGGTGACACCATGTGGTTCTATAACAGATTTTGGCATCCCATTGATGACTCTCCCTCTTCTGATTCTTGAGAACTTTAGAATCTTATTTGTATGCATCACTTTGATTTTGCATGTCTTTGTTTTAGATCAAACATTAATAAATAAAAAAAAGTGTAGAAGATTATGATACAAACTAATTGGCTTTCTCAGTTAAGTGTTATTAATAGATGTCGTATACTTGATTCTGGAATAATGCGTTTTGCTTAGTTGGCTTTCTCTTCCTCTTTGGTTTTCTTCTTCATCTGTGGCTACAAAAATTAAGCTACTCTAGTTGTTTCCATGGTCTTCTCTCCGTGACTTAAGACTTATGTTTAGTGTTGACTCTGGAGATGATTCTTTGTGTTCAAAAGTATGTTTTCAGTTGATTTCACTCAAGCATACTCCATCTTCACCCATGTCAGCTTATTAGGAGGATCTAAGGAGTGTCTCTTTAGTTGTTTCTTGTTAACTAGTATTGATATGAGATATGGATTATGGAACATACTATAGTACTCTTGTCACTCAAGGAAACATTAGCTCTTGTAGGATTTATTGTCAAATTCTTTGGTAATGCGGAAATGTTTGAAGAAACTAAATATTCACATTTTTGCTTTGTAACAGGAGGATTATCTCTGATTTTCTTGCCTATACCACATTTCCCAATTCTCTTTGCGGAGCCAAGTTTTTTTTTTTTTTTTTGATAAAAGAGATTGAACAAGAACTGAGAAAGGAGAGACAAAGACCGAGAGATAAGATATATGGAAATAACGAAATGCTTCAGATATGATATGGAGCCAAGTTAATGTACACATCTTGAATAGGCTAACTATGCAATGCCAACGAAATGCTTTAGTTGTATTATTGTTACAAAAGATGTAGATTACTAATAGTGACATTTTTCCTATAAACATGACTTTCGAATAGCAAATTCAAATTTGAAAAAAGGAAATTTCCCCTTGTTTGTAGGAAAAACACATAAGGCCTCTTTTCGGATAAGAAAATATGAGAAAATGGGTCGTGTCCGAGGATCAAATTTATGTCCCGTTATTCTTGTTCTAGTTTTGGTCATGAACAGCTTGGTGCTGTTTTGCAATGGAGACATAAGCAGGAGATATGTCATGAGATTAGAAGGAACATCGCTATCACGAGGCATCACTAACGGTTCCTTTTAATGTCATGACATATCTCATGGTTATGCCTCCATTACAGAGCATCACTAAGCTGTTCAAAACCAAACCAGAACAAGAACAACGGAACATAAATCATCCTCAGACATGATCCATTTTCTCAGATGTTCTTATCCAAAGAGAGGCCTTCTCATATGATGTGCTTCTTTCAACAAACCTTCCCTAAGTGTCCCATCTATTATTTTCGCGATTTGGATATTGACCAGCATATGAGAGATCCCCGACAAACAAAACCGCTTGCCCTTTTGTTGGGCTCTTCTCATAATGTGTAAAGGACATATGGCTATGTTTGAGTCAAAACTTTGCCCAAGATCCCCTGCAAACAACAATTTGTAACTCAAGTTCAAGTCCGTGGAAGGCTACTAAAATGCCTTTTTGCTAATGAGACCAAACATGCAAGGAACAGAACCCACACCAAAACTCAGAAAAGATTGTTGATTTTAGACAAAAGAAAAGGTGCAAGTACCTGTTGAGGAGCATTATAAGCAGGAGGGCCGGGGACATGAAAAGCATCAGTATCAACGATTCCTTCAAATCTCCTGAGTCCTTACATGCCTACTAACTCCACTAGAGAGCATCACTAAGCTTCTCAGGAGTGTTATTTACTAAGTATTCTTAGAGGAGTAAACTCAAGAACCAGAGAAATATAAGACAAACTTTTTCTTACATAATAAAGCGCTTACACTTGTTGCTCTTTTTATACAACCAATCGTATCTCAAGAAATCTTTTAGCCATTCAATCACTAATCGACACCTGTCTTTTCCTTTTTCATCGTCGAGCAAATTGCAAAACAAGAAATTTGTTTGTGCTTCATCTGCTACTGATGTATCATGTATATATCGTTGCAGAGTGTTTGTGTGTAACCGTATTGATTCTCCTTGATCATTTCATTCACATGCTTTTGACTTCATTGTCTCTAATGGGCTTTGTGTTTTCTGGATGCACAACGCATAAAAACAATCCATCTCAATCTCAATGCTGGTCTAACTAGATGCTCTTATATCTCTTCGTGCTATGGCATTTTTAACAAAGAAGAAAATAACAAGTTCGCAAGCTTGAATATAACAGAATCGTCTAATAAATAGCTTTTTAACCGCCATTAGAACAAGACTAAAAAGACCAAAAGAGTGATGCCTAATATTAAATTGGTAAGATTAACTAAACACCATCTAAGACTTTAAGGTAAATTAGCAACAATAACCCTAAAAAAGCTTCGGACTCCAATAATAATAAACAGAACACACACCAAAACTCAGAAAAAGTTTGTTAATTTTAGACAAAAGAAAAGTTGTAAGTACCTGTTGAGGAACAATACAAGCACGAGGGACACCAACAGCTTACTATCAACGATTACTTCTAATCTCCCGAGTCCTGACATATCTACTGACTCCATTACTGAGCATCACTAAGCTCCTCTAGAGTGTTATTTTCTATACTCTCTCTGTTTTCTCGTTTTCCGTGGAAACCATCTACAAGAAACCTTAAGAGGAGTAAACTCAAGAACAAGAGAAGAGCAGAGAAATAAAAACGAAGAAGACAAGACTTTTTTCTTACATAATAAAGCGCTTACACTTGTTGCTCTTTTTATACAGCCAATCGTATCTTCAAGAAATCTTTTAGCCTTTCAATCGCTGATGGACACCTGTCCCTTGCTATTTCATCATCGAGCAAACCGCAAAAGAAGAAATTTGTTTGTGCTTCATCTGCTACTGACGTATCGTTGCAGGTTTGCTTGTTTGTGTGTAACTGTATTGATTCTCCTTGAAGATTTCTTGAAGATACGATTGGCTGTATAAAAAGAGCACAAGTGTAAGTGCTTTATCATAGCAAATCACAAAAGGAAAAAAAAAGCAAATCATAGCAGATCATGGTCCTCCTAAATATTAAAGCTCCTCAACATCTACCTAACAATAGGAGGAAACTTAGCCAAAAAAACTACGGACTTTAGTGATTCTATGCAGAAAGTAACCACAACAACATGACTCAAATAAGATTGTTGATTTTTAGAGAAATGAACAGATTTGACCTTAGCTGAAAAACGTACAGCTTTATTAGGTGGATCCAAAGGAGTGTCTCTGTCGTTTTTTTTTTGTAACTAGTATTGGTATGAGATGCAACATACTTTAGTTTTGTTTGTGACTAGTATAGTAGTATTGGTATGAGATGCAACATACTTTACTCTTGTCACTGAAGGAAACATTGGCTCTTGTATGATTTATTTCATTATATTCACCTTGCTTCAAATCCTTTGGTCATAGTTAATGTTTAGTTAAAACTCAAATACACAATTGTATGCAATATAAACTCTCAAATTTTTGTTTTGGATTTCATGTAAAGTAGAGTCTTCCAAACTTATACCAAAGTACTATCCATCTTGAATGGAGCCCAACTATGCAGTGCCAATCTATAGGGTAGGGGCGAATTGTAACAACAACAAACAAATCGACTTTTATGCAAATTTGGCAAAACTCTGGACCTATTTAATACTAGACAAAAACAAGAGAGATTATAAAGAATTTAAATAAAATAGAGGGTTGTATATGTAATTAATTATGATACGACGATGTCGAGCTATCCATCTTTCGGTTATTTTCGTTTTCTGATTGTAATCTTCGAATTTCAGATTCAAGTTTGAAAAACGAATTCGTTCACCTGGAAAATCAAGAACAGCTCGATAGTCGAGAATCGAGAGTCAGATTGATTCATATTTTCTTTCAGGGGAAAAAATTCCAATCGATTGGCTAAGAAACTTCAAACCGATCAACTGATCTTTCACTCATCCTTTTGCTACTATTGATCTGCGCGGATTTTTCGAGGAATCCTTATAGCAATTTGGATGCTCAGAAGCTTGATAAAATGGATGAAGAGACGATCCTTGTGAAAAACGGATCAGAGGTAGAGCTCGGTGATAGCATCACTGAGAAAGATGAAGAGAAGAAGAAGCAATCAAAGGATCCCGAGTTTTTGAGCTGTATGATGCAGCCGGCAACAGCCGATTCAGATCCTCAGTACGTCGGAATCCGACGAATTCTTCTCCATCGGAAAGCTGAATCTGGTGTTATCTCTCGACGTTATGTGAGCTCTTTATCTCTCTTCGTTCACTTCAGTTCTCGGGAAATCACATTGCTTGGTTCTAATTGTTTGATTCTCGCCATTTGAGCTTTCGATTCCGTGCTTCATGGATGTTATTATAGTCTCTCGTTCGAGGTTTTAAACATTTTTCTTAGAACTCTGGATGTTTTGTATGTCGTTGAAGGATTGGAGATGCAATGGAAAAGGATATGTTGCATATCGTAATTTCATTAGCAGACCTAGAAAGTGGGAGAATATGCGAACGCCCAGCATCTTAAGTAGTCCAGGAAACAGGTTCTCGACTTGACAAGTTGTTTTTTTTTCACTGTAAATCTTTGTATTTGGTTGCTTTCTGCGGATTTATGTTCCCATACAATTCTGACGTCAGGGTAATTTACTGGTTGATGCATCAGTGGTCGATGGCTTCCTTCTCCAAGTCCTCTCTCTCATCAATTTGAAGCGGAAAGCTTCACTTCTAGTAGGGTAAGTAGAATTTTCTCCATTGTTACCGATTTTATGAATTCGTAGTTTAGAGGGATGCAAGTTCAGTTTCTTGGAATAATAAAGAAAGAACATTAGCTTTTGTTTATCGAAGCAGATCATTGGACTTTGTTTTGTTCTGCAATTAACTTATTAGGTGTTTATTCATAGGATTTACGGAGTGTCAATCAGGTTTCAAGCCGAAGAGCTAGTTTTAGCTCAAGTTTGAGTGATGGTGATCATCCATATCGTCATGGTGGTGTTGAACATGCTTATTCTTTTGTTGGAATGCATTGCATTTTCGATCAGTGCAAATCTTCTGGTAATTTTTATTGCTGTTTGTGTTTCGTTGACAAACTTTGTGATTTTTCTTCAAAGAATGAGTCTGTTATCTCTTATGTAGTTACTGTGCTGAAGTTTGGCCACATGAGTTCTGATCTACTTGCATATGGAGCATCAGATGGAACCTTAACAGTTTGCAGTCTCTCGGAAGAGCCTTCTGTCCTCAAGCAGTTGACAGGGCACTCAAAAGATGTCACAGGTTCGATTGACTGGTATTGTTTCTTTGGTCTTTTATGTATCTTGGGTAGATCTGCCTGCTACCTTGAATTGCTCTTGGAAACTGAAAAGTATCTTTCATGGCTTCTTTAGGGAAATTGTAAAAGAAATGATCTGTGATGGAAAGAGCATAAGGGTGTATGTATGGCATTCATTTTAGATCCTATGTCTAATTTCAATACAAGCGTCTTACTTTATTGTTTCTTAAAATACTTTCAGATTTTGACTTCTCGTCAAACAATCAATACATCGCGTCGTCATCTCTTGATAAGACAATACGAGTATGGGAGTTGTCAAAAGGTGTTTGTATTAGAGTTATATATGGAATCTCCGCACAATTTTGTATCCGTTTTCACCCTGTAAGTTTACCGTATTTCCTCATTTGTTAGTGAAGATCTCATATAAGATATTGAATGAGGAATATTGTGGTTTTCTCTTGCTTCCCCATTGAAGATATTCCATTTTCATGTTTTGAACAGGTTAATAACAATTTCCTCTCTGCTGGCAATGCAAATAAAGAAGTCACGGTAACTGCACTACACCTTGTAGCCAAGTATATTGGTGTATTGCTTTTGTGTTTTCGAATTGATTACTTATTTGATGCCTAACATCTCTCTGCTTGACAAAAAAATAGGTGTTCAATTTCAGCACTGGGAGAATTATTAAAAAATTGCTGTTCGACGGTGAGGTGACATCTATGGACCATGATCACACTGGCCAAATAATTTTCTGTGGGGATGGGCAGGTAACTTTTCTCTATATTGATGTAAAATATATAAACGAAGGACATGGTCTGTTATGGTTGGCTATACCAATGTTTTTATGCTGATTACCTATGTTGCGGTCAAGGGTGACATGATGACCTTGACTATTAACTAGTTAAAAGTTTGTGTGTCACTTGAACATCGTTTTTACAAGGTAGTTAATAAAAATTGCAGGGAACTATATATTCAGTGAGCATGGATTCTCATACAGGTTCATTATCCCGGTCTCATCGCCATCGTACTAATCACAAATCCCCGGTCACAACTGTGAAGTACCGAAGCTTCTCCCTCCTGGCATCAGGTCCTGTTCTGCTTACATGTACGCAGGACGGAAACTTATGTTTCTTCAGGTTCAGCAACACAACTTGTTTAATTTTTAACGGATTTGCTCACTTTTTTTCCTTATACACCCTTATAATTGATTGTTTTGTTGTGTGTTGGTATTGCAGTGTTGCGCTTCAGATAAAAGGCTACCTGACATTGCGTTGCTCCCTCAAATTAGCCCCGCGAATACACAGAATCCAAGCATCGTTTTGCCCGCTATTATCCCTAGAGAAAGGAGAATACATAGGTTTGAATTTCAATCCTTCATTTACCTCTAATTTAGCTAATAGTGGATGCACAGGTCTCTTGAAAACTGCAAGTCATTTTGCTCTGTGTTTCTTGTTCTTTGAAACTATAGTTGCTGGGAGCGAAGACTCGAATGTCTACTTCTACGATCTAACCAAACCAAAGCACACATGCGTAAACAAGCTACAGGTGAGACAATCTTTTTCTTATAGCTGAAACTAAAGGAAACTGGAGTCGCTGAGTTGTGAGAATTGGATGGTTTTGCAGGGTCACAGGTTTCCAGTAATGTGTGTTGCGTGGAACCATGGAGAGAACTTGTTGGCCTCGTCTGATTTCTACGGTGTTGTTATTGTATGGAAAAGAGCAAAGACAAGCTCATAAGGTTTGTCTATAACATTATAAACGAATCTAAATCCACCAATTTTTTTACCAAAAGGCCTTTTGGGTTTTGCTTCATCTCTGTATCGCTAATCTCAACTGTGTCAATCTAGTCTCAATTTTGTTTATTCCATCTCTTACAATGATATGGTTCCCTATGACAATCGTATGCACAGACTAGATTGGCTTAAATGGTTAGGACAATCGTTATCGTGAAAACTTAGAACAAGATGGGTTGTTAATTGGTTTATCTACAGTCAAAGTCCATGATGACTCTTTCCATTGATAGAAATTGTGAACAAATCAAAGATAGCTCAATGGAGATTTAATTCAATCTGATTTTGGCAAGGTTTTTGTTTTGTCACATTAATTTTTTCGCCTACCAAATTAGCTTGAAACCAACGAGACTAGTTAATCCTTTATAAAGTTAATCAAGATTATACATTAACATTCCGTTGTAGTCTAGTTGGTCAGGATACTCGGTTCGAATATATCAGTTATTTTTAAATTAAAATACCCAAAATAATTAAAATATATAAAAATTATTAGTTATATATGTC
>OVAY01000497.1:0-20981 GCA_900406395.1 Kernera saxatilis
AGAGTGGAAAGTGGAAACAGATATTTACTTCATTTTTTCTTTTCAATATGAATATAAATTATCAGAGTTTATTTATAAATATTTAAAATGGTTCAAAATATATAAATAATAAAAATTTAACTTAAAAAATATACAAAATTTAGATAACTAAAAACAGAAAAATTTAAAAAAGCTTTACAATTAAAAATATAAAAACTAAAAATAGAACAATATAATTTTTGAAAAATTATTTAAAAAATATACTGCTTTATGGGTTGGCAACATACAATTTAAATGGCCAAATGCAATAGTAGATGTAGTACAACGGCTAACCAATCGAAAATAGAATTTCAAGTCCGAATTGTTTTCGTGGTTATGAAAATTAAGAATCCAAATTTCAAAATATATCTGTTAAAATACTAAATTCGATAAAAAGATATTTTAAAAATTAGTAAAAAATAAAATTTCACTTCAAAATATAAAAACTCTTTTGACTTAACAACTACCACAATCTAAACTAAACAAAATTACATAATTTTAGGATTTAAGTTTCAAATTTTAAAAATCTAAAATATCAATTGAAACATAAATTTTAATTAAAAAATATTTTGAAAAATTAAAATATATGCGAAATCTATTGTTATTAGAAACTCGAGTGCTAAACAAACATTAAACTGTGAAAACAAAACGGTCTTAGCAACCGCTAACGATCCCAAGTAAGGACAGGATCCTAAGTTCGAAATATTTTCATAGTTATGTATATTTTAGAACTCAAGTTTCAAATCGGCGGAAAAAAAAAAAAATCAAAGTTTCAAAATCGGCGAAAAACAAAAAATCAAGTTTAAAAATCTAAAAATCTAAAATATCAATCAATTGAAAAACAAAAGCTAGTGTATCTAAATTTCAATGCTACTTGGTGATAATCTGTTTTTTACGGTCTTTGAGTTACAAAAGGTAACCACTAAAAACTAACTTCGGAAAGGTTTAAACCCAAACAGAAGCTTACTTGTAAAATAAAGAAAGATCAATCAAGTGAAGCTAGCTTATCTTCGTCGACATCGAAAGCTTTACGAGCTTGTTTCAACTCTTCTTGCATTGCCAAGAGTTCTCTACACCGGTTGAGTTTTGGCAAATCCTGTGCATAAAACCGAATCAAAGAACACAGTCACATACATAGAATACAAAACCATCTTCAGTCTTCGATTGTAAAACTACCTTGCGGATTAGATACAAGAAGTCATCAACAAGTAGCCTTCCTCGCTTTGAGCCAATCTCTTGAGCCTTATGTGTCTGACATTAATAAACAGCTCTTGTCGGTTAGCAGCTAATACCAAGCTTCTCTCTACTTTCTAATATAAAAAGACGAGAAACTCAATACCAAATCTGTGACGTATTCCACAACAATGTCTTCTACAAGCGCCACAGTCTCTGGAAGCGGCTAAAGACAGAGGAGGCATGTATCGTCATTAGTTTAAGGGTACCAAAATCGTAATAACTCTTACAAAATTCAACAACTATCTTACCAAGATCTCTAAAGAAGTTGGTTACATATGCATCAGAGTTAAAAACAAACTCTTCAATTCAAGACTTGTTACTTCTAGGCATCTATGAGTTGATTTACTTCTAAGGAAGAAAAGAAAACATCTCTATTTGGTTCACATCGCAACAAATCAATGAAGAAGATAGCTTACGTTTTGCTCATCGCCAAATCCATACATCATATGCTGCACTGGAAAATCATCAAAAGCCAAAAAAAAAAACCACCGTTACCACAAAAAACAAAATGAAGAATACAATAACTTTTCTGTTTCTAGCAAAACGAATGTAAAAAAAAAAAAAAAAAACTTTACATTCTTTCTGAAAGAGGGGTTTCCGCTTTTCCGGCGCCTGAGAAGTTCCCGCAGCTTTCGATTTAGACGATGACGCCGCCGTTGCCTGTGTGTTACTCATGTTCTTCTTCTTCCGAAAACAAACCCCAATTTCCACGAAAAATTCCTATCCGAGAAAATTCGAATTAGTCCAATACTAACCCTAGGGGTTGGGGAAAACTTCAGAAATCATCCTAAATTCAACTAGAAAAGAAAATCCCGAGTCCAGATTCTTAATTCCCCGCACGAAACCTAAACCAGAGAGCTACCGGACAATTGTATTCCGGCACCGTAAAACAGCCATAGGAGAGAAATCATCGATCATCGATGGTCCTTTATCACAATTTGACGCCCCAATGGATAAGGAAAGCAATTCAAAGAGGGAAAAAGTGCGAACAGAGAACTCACCGGAGATGGATCGACGGGAGTAGCTTCGGCCTTGCAGAGGTGCGCTCGTGGCAAATCGGCGACGATAACAAAATCCAAGAAACGGGAGACTTAAAAAGCTTTTTACATTATTTGCTACTCTTCTACAAGCAAATTACATTATTTACATGAAATACCCTCTATTTTTTTTTGGCATTAAGTTTTGGGCTTAACAAAGCCCATTCATATTAACCCCACCCATGACCTAAGAAAAAACCTAATCATCCGACAGAGTAATATATATAAGGAACTTTGACACCGTAGGGCTCAAAAATCAAACCATACTTACTCTCTCTAATTCTCTCGCTATGTGTTCCGAAATTAGGGCATGTAAAAAGAAGCAGAAGAAGACGCCCCTGATCTTGTATCTATGTGCCCATCCATATTAGTCACAACTCAAACATCCGTTGGTATACTCTATCGTCGATGGAAAGATATACGTAATCGGAGGTTATTACTCGGACAAAAACGAGTTGGCGTGTTATCGTTCATCAAACAAGATGATCGTGGTAGACACGGAAGCACAAACGTTGGAATACGAGGAGACAAGGTTGGGCTTGGAGGCGAGCCATTCGTTGATTAGCTCTGTTGTGATGGAGGATAAGATTTACATCAAGGGTTTTGGTAATAGCTTTGTTTTCAAACGAAAGGAAGGTAAATGGAAGAAGAAGTTGACGAGTTGTTGGATTTGAGTTGGTGTGGCGAAAATGGTTGTGTCGTAGACGACGTTTTGTATAGCTACGATACTCGTCACAATTGTTTAAAAGCGTATAATCTAAAGCAGAGGTTATCTTGCGGAGTGGTGAAAAGCTGATATTGTTGATGCAGAATGGAGATAGAATCAGTAGGATAGAAGAGATTTGGGGTGCTGAGAATGCTTTATCGGAAAGGAATCAAAGAGGAGAGATTTGGGGAAAGGTTGAGTGGTGTCAATTTTTGCTTCATGGGGACGCTTACTTTAAAGATTGCCTTACTGTTGTAGTTTGATTATACAACATTACAACTTGTGAATAATCTTCAAAAAATTTAGTTCCCAAGATCCGGAAAAGTCCAATATAAGTCGAATCGGATACCAATACAATTGAGTGATCCGGTCCAAAATGCACATATTTGTGCAAGGTTTTCTACAAGCATTTGTCAAGAGCTGATAAAGTGTCAGTGAAGAGCTCTTTGAGCTGTGATACGATAACATTTGGAAACACACAGCTTACAATTTAATTAACACTGGGATACAAATAACTCAAGATTCAGTATTCACCGGCTAAAGCTATATATCAACGATCAAGTGAAATTTTTATGTGGTTTCAATCAAAAAACGAAATTGGCTATTATTTATTCAATCACAATTAATTGTCATCTTAGAGAAGATATCTCTCCGTTAAAGCGATTTCTTTTCAACATGTATATTTATATTTGAATGAATCTTGATAATATTATTGTTGATATGAAGGAAAACAAAAATATATTGTTGAAAAAAGAAAAGAAAAGTAGTAATAATAATTATAAGAGTAATAATAATAGTCGTAATAGCTCTTAGTTTCGTGCAAGTACATGGGATTTCATTTTGGACATTACCTCACGAACAAGCAACAAGACATGCAAAGCACACAACAGTAGAATACAAGGCGCGTGAGCACCCTGATTACGCCACGTGTACCATTGGATAGAACCCAAAATCTTGGAACACGTCACATGGTTTGTCCACCTATATCCATTTGCACATTACCAACACTCTGACGTGGCAGTCTTCCACCTTGTCACGGTGGTCCCACGTGGATGTTCTAGGAAACTTCCATTTAAAACTTTATTATAACTCGAAATTTTTTTCCGTCATTTCTAAAAAAAAAGCTAAATATTAAATGAAGAATTACAAATGTATTTTCCGTTTCATAAAAACTAAAACCCTTGAATCTTTTCTAGCATTTCTATTTAAATAAAGTTAAATGTCAAAATGAAAATATTGATAAATATTAAATACTCCTTTCAAGTAATAAATATTAATATTTGAATTTGCTTTCTCAAGTCGGCAATTTTTTTGAACAAATTCGTCTACCCTTTGCTTGATGGGTCCCGCGTGGGGTAAAACGTGTTGAGCGGATAACTCACGCGTATTACACGTATGTATGTTTAAGCTAAACGACGACGTTCCATTATTCCCATAGAATTCTTCATAATGTTATATATTTCTCTTCTAATGAAAATATCGCAAAAAAAAAGGGGAAAAAAAAGTCTTCTTTTTCTATTTTAAATAGAAAATCGAAAATATAGCATTAAACGATCACACACACAGAAGTTTCCTCTTCGGCGATCTGTTCGGCTGAAAAACCATTTTTTTTCTTCAACTTCTAAATTTTCTCAATTCTAAATCTTTGTGTGGGTATAATTTACATTCCAAGGAATTCTAAGGATCGTTAATAATTTGAACTGGGAATAAGAACCCAAGAGACGTTCCCAAAGGAAAACAAAAACAAACCCTTTTTTTTTGTTTTTTAATAAACGATGGATAGTTTGTGTTTGAATACCGGCTTACACGGCGTTATTCCAGCGATCACAGCGGTTGGAAGCGGCGTAAGCGGTTGTGGTGGAGTTGTTGAAGTCAGGGCTACCGCAACGGCACCATCGCAAAAAAGGGGACCTTTTGGGTTCTCTTTCAAGTACCCATTGACGCCGTTTTGGTCTCGCGGTGGAGGAATTGCGTCGAGGAGACGAAGCGGGCTGGCTTTGGACGACGCCGTTTTGGTGGATTCCGGCGATTCGAGAAAGCCAATCGCGGAGGAGACGGCGGCAGTGGAAATGGAGGCGGAGAGGCGAAATGGAAGCTGGGTTTTGAAGATCTTGGATGTGCAATCTATGTGGAGAGACGGAGAGGTAGAAGAAAACGATGATGAAGATGAAGAAGAGGAAGAAGAAGAAGAAGAAGAAGAGGAGGAGAAGCTAGACGACGCCGCATTATCTGAAGATGATGGTGGATGCGATGTATGTTCGATTTTGGAAGAAGATGGTGACGAAGAAAACAAATTTCAGCTCGATAGAGAATCATTCTCGAGACTGCTGAGGAGGGTTTCGTTACCCGAATCGAAACTCTATGCCCAAATGTCCTATTTGGGAAACTTGGCTTATTCGATTTCCAAAATCAAGGTCCGGATTTTAACCATTTCCATTTTGTTTCTTATGTTTCGCTTTTACTTCATTTGATCTTTGAATCGAATTACGAATATGGGTTTATATGATATCTAATTTAGGTGCTATCAGAAATTTGAAGAGACATTGTTTTGTAATGATTTCTTCCCTTGTCTGGAATTTCCTTCAGCCTGCGAATCTCTCCAAGTATTACGGCCTTAGGTTTGTAACTTCATCAGCTGAGAAAACAGAATTAGCTTTAAAAGCTGGAGATTGCGAAGAAGTTTCAAGTGAGACCAAGCCAAAGGAGGAAGAAGAAGTTGAAGGCAAAGACGAGAAGAACAAAGGTCGCAAGATTAGTGCTTCTGCTGCATATGAAATTGTTGCATCAGCCGCTTCTTACCTTCAGTCTCGTACCAACAACATACTTCCTTTCAATTCTTCATCAAAAACCGAGCATTCGGACAAAAACAATGAGAATATGGCAAATGTGGAGACATCATCAGAGGTTGCTTCTTCTCTAACCAACTCTGTCACTTCTGTTGTTGCTGCTGAGGAAGATGTGAAGCAAGCAGTTGCAGACGATTTGAAATCGACGATTTCATCTCCTTGCGATTGGTTCATATGTGATGATGATCAAACTCACACCAGATTCTTTGTGATTCAGGTAAGAAAAGGAAAAGTTCAAAACCTGTTCAATTGAAGTTTTTTTTTCTAGATTTCATTCTCTTATGTTATGAAATTGTTTGTAGGGATCTGAATCTCTAGCTTCTTGGCAAGCAAACCTACTCTTTGAGCCAATTGAATTTGAGGTACCTTTTCTTTACAATCTCGACACTTTCGGAAACAAAAATGTTTGATTTAGAACTTACAAGGACCTGTTTTTAATCTATTAGGGACTTGGTGCGATCGTTCACAGAGGAATATACGAAGCTGCAAAAGGAATGTATGAACAAATGCTACCTGAAGTTAAAGCCCATATCAAAACACATGGAAACCGAGCTAAATTCCGTTTCACCGGGCATTCATTAGGCGGAAGCTTATCGCTATTACTGAACCTCATGTTACTGATTCGAGGCGAAGTACCGGTGTCTTCTTTACTCCCTGTTATAACTTTCGGTGCTCCTTTTGTAATATGTGGAGGCGACCGTCTTCTTAAAAAACTCGGATTGCCTAAAAGCCATGTTCAAGCTATCACAATGCACCGTGACATTGTCCCAAGAGCTTTTTCTTGTAACTATCCGTACCATGTCGCAGAGCTTCTCAAAGCTGTTAACGGAAACTTCCGTAGCCATCCTTGTCTCAACAAGCAGGTGTGTCTACGATCCGTCATAAATTCCGTAGCTATATAACAGAATTCTTTATATGAATATATCAGACGAGTTAACGGCTTTTTTTTCTGCAGAGCATGTTGTATTCTCCGATGGGCGAGCTTTTGATTCTTCAACCGGATGAGAATTTCTCTCCCGGACACGAGCTTCTTCCTCCAGGAAACGGTTTATATCTTCTAACTGGTGATATTGAATCGCCGGATAACGAAGATTCGGAGGAGGAACAAAGGTTAAGAGCCGCGCAGACGGTTTTCTTGAACACGCCGCATCCTCTCGACATACTTAGTGACAGATCGGCTTACGGGTCGACTGGAACAATTCAAAGGGACCACGACATGAACTCGTATCTGAAATCGGTTAGGAGTGTAATAAGAAAAGAAGTGAATCAGATACGAAAAGCAAAGAGGGAGCATCGCCGGAGTCTCTGGTGGCCAATTCTGGTGGCTAGAGAAAGCGGGAGCTCAGGGATTGCGATCAGTAACGGTCAAATCAACGGTCAGGATTTCTCCGGGATGATGAAGACAGGAAGAAAGTCGTTGCAGAGATTTAGCCGCCTTGTTGCGTCTCAACATATGCCTTTGATCGTTGTTCTGTTGTTTCCGGTTAAGTTGTTGTTCTTTGGAGCTTTCAACGTCTTTAGTTTCCGTTGAAAAGTTGTTTTTGGCGGGTTATGGTCGTTTGCCTATACCGGTTTAGACCGGATTTTGGTACGACCGGTTTAGATCATTCTTTATTCATATATCTCGTTTGTTTGTTTGTTGGGCGGGCCCATTGGAGTCTTTTCCTGTTAGATTCATTGGTTTCATACCTTCATGCAAAAAGGTTGTGGAAAAGGAACAAAAGGGACCAAAATATTAGTATATTTGTAAATAATGTTTTTAAAAAAAATATGTATAATAAGTGGGAAGAACCAAGTTGATCACTCTCTGTTGGTCAACAGTCTTTACACTGCACATTCATACTTAAAGATCTTCTTCTTTTTAACTACTGAATAAATGTGGCGCATCACATGAAAATCCATAGAAAAATTAAAAACTTACTTAATTAGAGCGTAGTTCCGGAAATTTTATTTTTGTAATTTGAAGGCTTGTAAATCTGACTTCAATTATTTGAAATTGAGAAGATATTTTGATCGGAAAACTGTCTATACCTAGACATGAATTATTCTTTTTCCGCAGCAGATCATCGAATTTAGACTGGTAGCATCCTGTTTTTATTTTCTGGTTTTTGTAATTTTGAATTATAATTATGTTTTACGAAAAGTGAAAAACTAGTTGGGCGAGTTGTCGAGAGGGTGGCCCAATGGGTTTTGATGTTTATCCAATCCAACAAGGCACGTTGCCACCAATCACACACAGCCTAATTATACGAGTACGACCATGACAATCTAGCTGGAGGGTCTGAGCTCTTACCCCCCACGCGCATGTTATAGCACGTGAACTTCAAACGCTTTGCTAAATCGATGATTAGCCACCGTCATATTTTTGTCTTCATATGTGAAATTCCAAAAATATCCTATATGTCAGGATCGTCGCTTTTGTTAATTTTTCCGTTATCATTTATGACAGGCTTTGTACAGCTTCCTCAAAGATCTGAATGAAATTGCACGTGCCAAAAAGCTTAATCGTATGCTTTCTTCTAATCTTTTTCTAATTCAGATTGTTAGTTGATTGTTTATTATGTCAATTCAATTCATTATGGTCCGACAATATGGTTGCTTTGATTTGGGCTGATCTTATGTGCAACTGACTAAATGCTCACACGCCTTGCATAAGTAAAGCAATTGATGATAGATATTATTGGTTAAGAACCTAAGATTAATATAAGTTAATTCATATACATTTCATTTTCACGGGTTTGTAACGCTGAATACAAACACTACCACAGACGAAAACAATCAAGTATTGGAAGCTCTGATTTAGTCTTAGTTTGGTTTTGTGTGACAAATATCTTTATATACCTTGCTAATACAGTATCTAAGTAACATTCAGCAAAAATTAAGAAAGAAAAGGGAAAAACACACAAGGAAAGTGAAGTAAAACTAAATGTAACGCCAACTAACATCAGTTCAATTGATTTTTTTTTTTTTTTGTAAAAATCAAAATTAGTTTTAAGGCAGCATTAATGGCTTTACTTTTTTTTTTGTCAAACGCATTAATGGCTTTACTACTTTTTTTTTTTTTTTTACACCAAAATCTATTTTTTNNNTTTTTTTTTTTTTTTTACACCAAAATCTATTTTTTATTAACTTTTCGTCAAAAGACTTTCTTTTAGGGAAAACCAATCGGTGATCGACGAATTTACAAAGGAGAAAGTGGATCGCGTGTTCTAGTTTTTTTGGCTAAATAATCCGTACGCGTATTAGTACAACGAGGTTTAAAGGATAAATTAAAAGAGACAAAATAATCCTTAAGACTCGAAAAATCTTCAAGCTCTGCTGCGAAGATTGGCCAATCCGTAGGAGAGGTGATCATTTTGATCAAGTCAGTGCAATCGGTCACAAATCTTACATTCGTCATCGGGACGGAAACCAAACATCTCATTGTCCAAATTAGTGAGTCAAGCTCAGCATGTAAGGAAGACTTCTTCTAGAACTTTTTAGTCCTAGGTATAGAATCTTGTCCGCCAAAGTCACTATCCACCGGTGTACGCTCAAGAGGTCAGTCTTATGCCAAGATCCGTCCATTTGGCATACTGGCAAGTTCGGGGAAAGATGTAGTACGGGGACAGAGACAGAAGGAAGATCAATTAATGGCTTTACTACTATTACCTTCATTAATGTGGTTGTTTTTCATCGAGTATGTATGTGTATTGAATTTGAAAATAGTTATGATTTATGTACCTTTTGAAATGTCATATCTGAAATAGATATCGAAAAAGGTCGTCTTTGCCAGTTTTCGTATTGAATGTCTTCGATTAAAGCTATTTTTTGTCATTTGTGTCCACCTTTATTTTTTTGACTTTTTAACTTTTTCATTTATTTTATTTATCATAATTACTTTTCACCTGAAAAATTAGTTGCGAGACTTTTTTGTTTTTTTTTTTTCTAACCGCCAAAGTTGGTGAAGCGAAAATGTTGACTTTTAATTGGGTAGTGTCAACTTTCGAACTTAATTTAACCTCTTGTAACAACTCGAGGTCTGTTTATTTCCCTTATTTTTTTTTTGGCAACAAATCGAGGTCTCGAAGTAATGATAATTTCGTTTTGAGAAAAAACAAACTATGATTACTCAAGTCATATATGCGTTTGGCGGTGGCGAAATGTCTCGATTTTGTCATAATTAACGAGTCGGTTAATCGGCTAGACAATCAATTACTCGAAACGCTCCTAAAACAAGTTTAACAATGTAAACGTCTCTCTCACTCAAATTTAATGTTAAAGATACAAATTAACTTTCACTTTTTGCGCAACTACCTCAACAGAGGAAAAAAGGTTATTTTTGTGCTCTGTCAAAAATAAAATCAACCCTTTACACAAGGGTGAAAAAGAAAATACTAAAAAGAAAGCTAAATCTCCAAAATCCTCAAACAGGTAATGTAAAGAGAGATTATATTTGTACAGAAACAAGACATTAGATTAAAAAACAAAACGAAGAAACGCTCGCCGGTTCAACAACTTAAAATATACTTCTATTCTAGAAATAACCAGCAACTAAACCAGAATCGGTCTAGTTAATCCGGCACGTGCAATCAAACTCCCAACCGCCGCTAGATCTCTACAGAACACTCCTTTAACCACATTCGAATTGTTGTTATTCTTCGTCGCAATCGCAATCGCCGCTTTGCTATCATCGTTTGGTTGATTATCGATCGCAGCCGCAGTTTCGATGTTACTCATTACTGTTGAGTATCCCTTTTGGATCAATCTGTAGAGTAACAAAGACGACATTCTGGCACGGTTCCTAACCGAAGCTAATTCTTCCTTATCGGTTAAATCAAACCGGTCTATCAAGATCATTGTTCTCTCCGGTTTATGTCTTAGATTCAGCAACAAATAAGCCCGATTCAGCTCCGACCTCGAGCACCCACGTTCGATTCCCATCAAGAAGTAATAATCCACATCACCGGTTTCTCGGTTTGTGATTTTCTGTTTTTTTTTTTTTTTTTTTTCAAAAGTTTTTTTTTAATTTAAAAGCNTGTCAACAGTTTTCTATTAATTGAAAAGCTCCAAAAACCAGGAAGCATGATGATTTTCTGCTTCATTAGTTTGATTTTAGAGGTCAATACACATAATTTTCCCGGGATTTCTCTGTACCGGACATTGTGCCGTTTCCATACCGGACTGGTTATTTTCCGGTCATGTAAAATGGAATTGAAGAGGAGTTTCAGGTGTTCTAAATCGTGAAGCGAATCGGCGAAGCACCGTATCGATTCCAGCAATTCCGATCTTGTTTCTAAGGCTTGGAGGCACGATGGATTTAAGGCTAAGGTTGTGTTGCAATAGGCGAGCGAATCTGCGATTCGGCCGGCGGATCTGTAGGCGGGGCGCGGTGGATTAAGCATTCTGCGAGGAAACTCTGCGGCGCACCACGGCGGCTGTCTACGATCTTAGAGAAATGGCGGATCGATTCGGAGTAGAGACCGGCATCGAATGCGGCGAGAGCCGCCGTGCGCCGTCGAAGGAGGAGTTTGATTTGGGAGAGCATTTGCGATACGATCTCGGACTCGGTGATTGGTGTCGGCTGAGATGCGGAGGTGAAAAGGATGAAGCTGTCGTCGGAGCAGCAAGTGCTTTCGCGGCGGAACGCCGCCGTGGCGAGCCGTTTACCGGTTTGGAGTAGGATCATCGCGTCCTCCATCTGTCCTAGATGGTAACAAGCTTGACCCAAAACCAAGTATCTGCCGCAGAGAGAAAAGAAAATCCGAATCAGTCCGGGTCGGGTTAAATAAATTCCGAGTCAAAACTTCTTTTTTTTTTGGTCGAAAAAATCCGAGTGAAACTAATTTTGGAAAAACCTATGAATGAAAAAAGCGTGAAATACCTCCATTGCCCTTGTTCTTCTGAATTATTACCTAACCTTCCCATGACCTTCTTCTTCAAGTAGGAATAAGAGAAGCACTTGAACGGCGAGTCATGACTCAGTGAGTCCTTCGGAAGAAGAAGCCTGCGAGAGGAGAGCTCCGATGAAGCGACGACGACACTCCAATCTTCGCTATCAATTCTAAGACTGGGGATGTGATCGTGAAGCAAATCGGCGACGTCTTTGAAGCGACGAAGGTAGAGAAGCGATCTGGCTTTGAGCTCCAGAGCGAGTTCGTGTCGGGGAGAGAGAGAAAGCGCAGAGTTTAAGAGGCTGAGAGCTGATACGACGTCGTTTGGGTCCTGGATCGTTATCAAGCTTTTCGCATCCTTCACGTACTTGTCCATTCTCTGGAGAGAAATGAAACATTTAAAATCAGATAAATTTTCAAATTTCAAAAGAGATGATACAAGTTTCAGATACCCCAAGAACCAAATTCGATTTCTTGCCTGAAGAACAGAGAATTCAATGAATATCTATCAAAGAGTTGAATCTTGAAATCGAATTGCAGAAGGAAGTAATTCGTCAAACTTTCACCTTTTTGTTGCGCATCCATAGATGAAGACGAAATCTCTGATTACAAAATCTACTTACATTTGGAAAAAAGAAAAAAAGAAGGATTGACAATTTGACAATGCCGTAACTTTTTGTAAGAGAAAAACAAGTCTCCAAAGCCACAAGACTTATGTTTTCTAATTCTTTATTGCTAACGTCGCTGACTAGCGTTACTGTCTTTGGTTTTTCGTTTTCTGTTTTTTTTGTTAAAAATGTTTACCCTTAAATGAATGCACTTTGCTTTTGGATTGACAAAAACAAAATGTACATGTGGATATGATATTTCTTTCATCATAATCCAAGAAGATTAATGGCAATCTTTAGAAGTAAATAGCATCTACTGTTTGTTGTTATTTAGTGTCAGTCTTTTTTTTTGTTAAAAGACTGTCTTGGAGTCCCTTTTTCTTAACTTATTGGAATTATTAATGTTTTAATTAACTTTGGACAAAATAAAAATAGTAAGGAATCCTGAAATTATCATAGGTGTGTATATATTTAATATTTATGTAGTATGTAGAATCCTCTACGGAATCTGCTAGATTATATACATGTACAACAACATACATTGCATATTTGCACTAAGGGTTTGAATGGTGAGCAATTAGAGTAATAAGAGAAACTTAGAGGAATTAAATAGTGAGAATAGAAAGTAAGAGTTAGAGAATATTTTTGTTTTCACCAAGTTCCACATCCTTTAACTAATTAGAAAATTTCCTCTAGTTTTGATCTTGTGCTTTTAAATTTTCAATGGATGAAAAATAAACATCTTCCCACTATTTTCTTCTTGATTTGTGAGAATATTGAAGAAAATATTTCCCCTCCTAAATACATTCTTCTATTTGGATAACTATTCACGGCCACTGTGTACGTACTCCAAAACTCAAATTAAAACAAGTCAATTAGTAGAGTCAAATTAATTTCTCATACAATAATTGTTTCATGAAAACGACTAGTGACAAGAAAATTTATATATGTTTTTCTTTTGTCAAAAAGATGATAACATTAATTTTTTGAATTTTAAAGAACAAGCTATGACGTAAGCCTTGTAATATTTTACAAACGTTATATTAGTTTTAAAATTACTAAGCAACACTAAAATAGCATATGGATTAGTAGTCAGTACAATTCTAATGAGTATAAAAGACTAAAGTCTTAATAACATGGTTTAGCAAAATAACTAGAGAAACGATTTATTTTCAAAAATCAGATGTCATACATTCAATTTTAATTCTGTTTTGAATCATAAGAATCAGGATTTCTTCTTTTTTTTTCGCTTACAGATTACCCTCGCATCAATCGACGTGTTACAACAATCGACAAGAGTAGCCGCAAGATTTCTTAAAAATATTTTTTGTAAAAAAAAAAAAAGAAAAAAGAAAAAAAGCAAAGTCAAGACTTGATGACTCCAAGAGTAGAAGCTTGAAGCGACACCGTATGGGTCTCATCTCCAATATGAATCCCATGATCACCGATCGGTATCCTTCGGATCCCGGCCCGGTCCACTACACTTAAATACTTACACACGTGTATATTCACCTGCACACGCTTCTTCTCCCCAGCTGCCACGTGTACTCTCTCAAAAGCAACAAGCTGTTTCTTTGGGGCCCACTCTCCACCTGGCGGAGCCGAGAACACAAGCATCGTGTGTGTCCCATCTCTCGATCCAACGTTCTTAATATCCACGTGGACTCCGAGTGAGAGACGGTTACACCTAGCGTGCGTCACACGTACTGATTTCCCTGATACGGTGCCGTTTCTACCACGAACAGCTATCGGAATCACTTTAGGCGCGTCGGCTATGCTGTGAGTAAAGCGCGTGTAACTCAAACCATGCCCGAACGGGTAAACAACCGGTCCATCGTAAAATCGGTAAGTCCGACCCGGAATCCTCTTCGAACGGATCGGTCTCATCGACATTTCTGTCATAGGTAAATTCGTTAGATAATCTTGTGGATACCACGTCATCGGAAGCTTCCCTCCGGGATTAGCACCGCCGAATAAAATATCGGCGATTGCGGTTCCACCTTCCTGACCCGGATACCCGGCCCAAACAATCGCTGGAATCTTCGGATCCTTCTCTACGAAAGATACGTCTATAGGCCCACCAGACATCAAAACTAAAATAACTGGGCCTTTAGAAGCCCGAGCAACTTTAGAGATAAGCTCTTGTTGTTTCCCAGGCAAAAGCAAACTGTTTCTGTCCTTAAACTCGGCTTCAATAGACTGATCCAAACCCATCACAAGAACCGTCGCATCAGCTCCACGAGCCGCTTCAACCGCACTATCAAACAATCTATCGTCGATGCAATGTACGTCCGCACAACCCTTATTGTGGACCGTTCGTGAATAACCGGCTATTCCTTGAAGTGGACTAGTATATCCACAAGCAATCCCTGCATAATTACCAATCATTGTGACTGTTGCGTCGGAATTCGGTCCGATCACGGCGACCGTACGGTGGCGGAGACGCGAGAGAGGTAGAGACGGGCCAAGATTCTTGAGGAGGACGATTCCTTGATGAGCTGCTTCGAGAGCTAGTCCCTTGTGAACCGGTGTACACACGTGTGCCGGTCCAAGGTGTCCATAGGGTTGAGCCGCTATATCGCCGTCGAACATTCCTAGTCTCATTTGGACTGTTAGCGTGTTGACTACGGCATTGTCGACGTCTGACTCGCGTAACAGGTTTTTCTTCACCGCATCGATTGTATGGGCTCCTAGAAACGGCCCACAATCCAAATCCAAGCCTACACAATACAATTAGTAACTCAAAAAAAGTATTCATATTTTATTTTTTGTAAAATATTATCGCAACTGTCATTTATAAAACTTTTTTTTAATATATGTCAACATGACAATTTACAAATATTTTTTTGAACTTGTCTGTTTGTTTTATAATTTTCTTCTAATGGTTAAAAAGTTGTTTATACATACCTGATTTGGTCATAATTTACAAAATTTTGTTAAAATAAATTTCCTGGTACTAGTTACGATAATTTTCAGTCTAGCAGTTATATTTTTTAGTCCTTAATTTAGCCCCAATTGAGATGAATATTTTTTATGGTGGTTAATTAGCAATTAAATACCAGCTTTGATGGATCTTGCGGCTGCTTCTTCAGGAGTAACAGTGTAATGTTGTGTGTCGTATAGCACACCAACAGAGTCACAATCGGAGACGATGTATCTGTTTAAAAAAAAAAAAAACAGTCAACGGTCAACGTTATTCTCAAATCCGTTAGTAAAAAATGTTATTAGCTGACGTGGCGTGATCTTACCCGTTGAGACCCCATTGGTTGCGTATGGTCTTCTTCAGGAGATTAGGATCGGCACATGTCGGAACGCCGTTAACTTGATTGTACGAACACATAATGCTCGCAACGTTCCCTTCCTTCACACACATACGGAACGGAACGTCGAACGTATCCTCTATATCTTGCTTGCTCACCTTCAAACACGTGCGAACTTCTCACGTGAGAACAAAGTTTAAAAAAAAAATATATATATATATTGAAGCGAGAAAAAACCTGAGCGTTGAAATGGAATCTGTCGACGCCGTTCCAGTTATCGAGATCGTAGGCCGTGAAGTGTTTGCAACAAGCAGCGACTTTTAACCGGCTACGGTCGTTTCCCTGTAAACCTCTGACGTAGCTCGCGGCGTATTTACCGGCAACGACTGGGTCTTCACCGGGAGTTTCCTGTCCACGTCCCCAACGTGGGTCCCGCAATATGTTGACGTTTGGGCTCCAGTAAGTAAGCCCACCAACTCCACCGTTATACATGGCCCTGGCCTCATTTGACACAACCTGCGCACCCACCCCCCCCCAAGGCGTAATTTAGTCGTAGTACTATTATCATTGATAAAATGCGCTTTACTATTGTTGCAACTTGCAAGTTGATACCGTATCGTGCAACTTGATTGCCTCGTTTTTAGCAAAAAGCGTACTATATGTTCAGATTTCATTTCCTCACTTTTTTTAATGTTTAAATATAGGATTTAATTTAATATATTATCATCCGAGTAATCCAAATATATTATTAGCTAATCCAATTATTTAAAAATGTATAAGAATCAGATCTTTGTCATAAATTGGAGGCATAAAAACAAAACCAAAAGAAGAATAATACTATTTAAAGCAAGTTGCTTTAAATAAATCTTTTCTTAAAAAAAAATACTTTAAATAGCGTAGGCTAATAAGAGATTCGTTCCTCCGTTTTTTGCATGAACTAACGAACAAATCAAAACACGACAACTGTCAAAATATTACTTAATTATATGAATTAGTAATATTTCGAGAAAAGAGAACACTTCGGTCCACTGAAAGTATACCAAATAAAATTATCACCACATCAATAAATACATATACAGACTATAGTATAGCTATTTAAATTAATGTGGCCTATATTTATATATAATGACATTATTACTTACGTCATTTTCACAGCGAAGATATTGAAAAGTGTTTAATAGTTAGATTAAATTTAATGGATAAAAGAGAGAGAGGAGATCTGACCCGTCCGATTGATTCCCACAAGGAGGCATTGAAGGAAGCAACGGTGGTGATGACTTGAGGGAAGCTGGTGGCTGCAGGGTAGACCCCACCGAACTTGGTACCGAGTCCCACATTTGAAACGCCGTGTAAAGCCTCCGACCACCACTCGTAACCTTTGATTCCCAACCGAGGAATCGCCGCCGCAGTGTTCCCCAACAAGCTCACTTTCTCGGCCAATGTCAGCCGTCCGATCAAATCCCTCACTCTCTCTGGAATCGGAACTGACACCTGGCAGAATCTCAGCGTCGCTGTTGCTGCGTCTTTTGTATCGCAAGCAAACGTTTCGCGGCTGTGGACGCGACCGCTGCTTATGAAGAAGAAGAGAATAGCGGCCAAGAACGCCATTTTGTGGATAATCATTTCTTTCTTTCCCTTCCAATTTTTTTTTTTTAACTTTTTTCGGGACTGTGGAAGAGAAAAATGAAAATGTGATGAAGGATTGTGAGAGTGAAGTTTGTGTGTTTATATAGAGAGGCAATGATGTTATGATAATGAGGCACTCCTCATGGTTTTTATTACGCTACATGGAAATATTATCTTATATTTTAAATATAAATATTGCAAAACCAAACATATCTAGATCTAAAGAATTGGGTTTTATATAATTTATATATATTTACAATTTACATTTAAATTTGAGGAGATGAGAAGTTGGGAGATTTGATGAGTGAACTAACCTGCCATTTTGGATATGTCATGGATAGAAAATGTTGGAAGACAGTTGTCACAGTGTGGGTCCCGATTCCTAAGAGATTTGTATGTCAAGTTAGATAGATTTGATTCCAATTCTAGTTAATTAATTTACTTAATTTCGTTTTGATTGTTATTTGTTGTTTATTGTAACAAAGAAAAATGTTGGTTTATATCCGAAGCTATCTGTTTTGCACTGCGGTTTCTTTTTTCTTCAATAATATGTTTCCCACTTGCAGGTAAAGAATGTAACTTGGCTTATACGAGATGTCACCATTCTAAATTCCTAACCATCTTTATTTTCTTCTTACATGTGGCCGGTGAAGTGGAATTCCACAAATCATTTCTTATATACATATAGATATGCGAATATAGTCCTTTGTACTATTACATCGTTTGGGCAGACTATTAGGCACGATATATATCGAATCTTTTTTCAGGTCGAATATAAATGTTTTTAGTCAATATTGTCTGTTTTATTACTCGAGTAAAAAATAATGAATCAATCTGATTTTCAGCAAAGTCTAGTTTGGATTTACCTTAAGATGCATTAATCCATTTTATACGTATATGGTATAACAGAGAAAAAAACAAATTATAATTGTCTGACGACATGCGAGATCATGGGAATGTATATTTTGAATAACAAAAGTTTTAAAGAACACCAGATTTTAAAAAACAAAACCGTGAAAATAGGCAGAAAAAAAAACCGTGAGAATAGGAAAGGATAGGATAATTTAAATTTGATTCGAGTGACTACTACAGTACTACTAAGAGGTCACGAAGAAGAAGGCAACGTAATAAGTAATAATTAAAAAAAGAAAATAAGTATGGGCTGTGTGTCGGAAACAGACAACAACTTGTGCTCAGTGTCCCAAATCTCAAACTCCATTGGCTCATATCTTCGGTGTTCATTAAGTAATTTTATTTTTCTTACTGTATAAAACTAATACTAAAGTAATAACTCATGGATTATTGCGAGCCTATAAGTTTTTTATTTTATTAGCAGTAAGGAACTTTTAAAAACTTTCATTTTCTATTACTATCTCCGTTTCACTATAAATGATAGTTTATAAGTTTTTTATTTTATTTTAAATTAAGTGATGTTTTTTAGTTTTTATACAAAATTTAAATGTTTTTGACTTTTTTGACCAATAAAAAAATGCTGTATATTTTTTTATTGGTTGAATTTGTTGTAATTAATGATATTTTTAAGAAAAATAGATAAATTAAATAAAAAAATTGTGTTTTTTTAATAATTGTGCAAAAACCTTAAACATCACGTATAATAAAACAGAGGAAATACTAAATTACAAACAAAATCACACGGACTATAATTTAGCATTGATCATAAGAAGAAATTTTGTTATGCAGTAAATGGAATATAAATGCACAAAGTAGTAACTTTAATTCTAACCCATCTGTTTTGTGTCCCACCAAAAACCATTGTTTCTTTGTACTAGTTCTGATGATCTCTAGAGCTATCAAAGAATCGTAATCCCGATCGAATAATAATGCTAAGATGTGACTCGTGTTGGTCTCGCCACCACCAAACATCACAACAATCTAATCAAAATCTGCATCGCCCTTGCTTTATAATGAAACCAACATGACAAAGCTTTCAAGAACCTAAAGCAAAGTAGTAAGAAGAGAGAATGGCGGATGAGAAAGTGATTATTGATGAAGTTGAGACAAGAGACGCTTATAGAGTTGCGTACGTGATCCATTTCTTGTTGGGTGCTGGTAGTTTAATACCATGGAACGCTTTGATCACAGCCGTTGATTACTTTGGCTACTTGTATCCCGGCAAGCATGTTGAAAAGACTTTCTCCGTGGCATACATGAGCTGCTCGGTCTTGGTTCTGGTTTTGATGATGACTTGGAACACAAGGCTGAGCTATAGACTGAGGATGAACTTAGGCTTTTCCATGTTCATCATCTCCATGATGGTTTCACCAATCATAGATTGGGTTTGGAAAGGTGAAAAGGGTGAGAATGTTTCTTACCTCTTGATGGTTGGATCAGTCGTGTTCTGCGGTTTGGCTGATGGATTGGTCGGAGGAAGTCTAATCGGTTTAGCCGGAAAGCTTCCAAGACAATACATGCAAGCAATTTTCGCAGGCACTGCCTCTTCAGGTAAACCTCTTTTGTATCCAATTGAAATTGACGTAATGTGTTAAGTCTTAAAAAATTCAAACTCAAAATCACAATTGAGTGGATTGGTTTATACCCCCTTATATATGATTCTAGATCCCATCCCAACTTTTCGATGTGGGATTATACTAATTACCTCTTCAGGTTTATGATAAGAACAAAGCCATAAAACGTTAGTCTTAATTAAAGCTTATCAAATTATCTCTGTTTTTGCTAGGTATTATCATCTCCGTCCTTAGGATTACAACTAAAGCTTCGCTGCCACAGACACCGCAAGGGCTGCGAACCAGTGCTCATTCGTATTTCATAGTCAGTTCTACAATCCTCCTATGTTGCTTCCTTTGCTGTAACGTGCTCTACAAGTTACCGGTAATGCAACAACACCTCAAGTTTCATCAGCCATTGTATTCGACTCTGGCAATATGGGTGGTTGGGAGGAAGATCAAGTGGCCAGCTTCTGGTATTCTAATAATCTACACCGTTACGTTATCGATATTTCCAGGATTTATAGCTGAGAATTTGAAGTCCCAACTTCTCCAGAGTTGGTATCCTATTTTGCTCATCGCAGTGTACAACATCTCGGATTTCGTAGGCAAGTCACTCACTGCTCTCTATCTATGGCAGAGTATAAAATCGGCTACATGGGCTTGTATCGTTAGGCTTCTCTTTTATCCTCTCTTCTCTGCGTGTCTACGTGGACCGCCTTGGCTTAGGACAGAAGTGCCAGTGGTTGTCCTGACATTCATGCTAGGTCTCACCAACGGCTACTTGACTAGTGTCCTTATGATTATGGCTCCCAAAACGGTTCATGCATCAGAAGGAGAACTTGCAGCCGTCATTATGGTTGTTTTTCTAGGTATAGGTCTTGTTTGTGGCTCAGTTCTTGGCTGGGTCTGGCTCATTTGAATTGTCTGCATAAAAAGTTTCATATAAATTTGGAGTAAAATATTTAAGCAGTCGCTTTTTAATATTAGTGTTCTTCACTAGAATCAATAATTTAATTTCCCCGAAACACATTTACGAAGAACAATATATAGGGTGAATAACGGTGTTTCATAACTTTCACAATTATAATTATAAATACTATTTGTGCCACTGTTCTAATTACAAAATCAATCCCATATTGCAATAAATTAAAGGGGTCTGAAATTTAAAGGGGTAAAACCGTAAAAGGAAATCCAAACCCACTTGCGGTTTGTCTACCTTGTCTTGATTGGTCCAACTTTATTATTAGAGTCTCCGTGTGAAATGTTTTCTACTTTTTTTTTTTTTTTTTTTTGCCCCCTTTTT
>OVAY01000497.1:20992-56390 GCA_900406395.1 Kernera saxatilis
TTTTTTTTTTTTTTTTTGTGCACCCGTTTTCTACTTTCTTTGTAAATTTTAATAAAGGGAATCTACTAAATATTATCTTATCTTTTTGGATAATAACCTTATAAAATCCAATAGAAATATATAAAAATTAATACAAGAAATACTCTGCATATTTTAACATCTTATGCAATAACAGGGTTACACATATGGCGAAAAAGATGTATGCATGAAATTTAAATAGAAAAAGAAGATTATAATTGATTGATTGTGAATAAAGCAAAGTGTTAGAAACAAAGGATGGACTAATGTCTTTTTAACGAAGTAATAATGAGATTTGGTTGGATACTAAGATTATCTCTAACCCAATTTTAAAATAGAGTTTAAAGCTAAATTCTCTCCAACTCCATTCTATATCTTACTTTAAAATAGAGTAATTAATAGGATTATTCCAAATATAGAGTAACAAATAGGTTTATTCTATTTTTTTAGTCATCATTTTATTTTAGAGTAAAAAATAGTATGGCATTGGAGTAAAATCCAACTCTATTATAAAGTTACTCTAAAATAGAGTAAAAAATAGATGAATGGATTGGAGATGCTATAAGGGGAAAAGGAGGCGGCAGTTATAACGTTAAACATTATCCACCACCATCACATTCATATGATGTGACATTACCAGATAAGATCTACATAATAGTTGCTTATTAATTCCCATCATTTATGTAACAGAAAAAAAATACTTAAATCACTTCAACCAAGAAAATGTTCAACAAATATTTTGTGTATGTAGGGTTGAACATTTCAACCGAATCCAATTAAACTGAATACCAAGCAAGTTATCCAAACTTTTAACCCAACAAATATATTCTTATAATATATATACTCGATATATTTTTGAATCGAATTAAAAATCGAGCTTAGTCTTTGTAAAATAATAAATAGAAACATTAAGATTATATTTTATTTGTAACGCTAAAAGTATGTTTGATTAATAATTTTATACAAATTCAATGATTTCTTATTTTTTGTTGTTATTTTAATAAAGTGAGCCTACTTTTTTTTTTAAATAAACCAAAAAGTTTGTAGTTCCATCTTGATAAGAATTCCCAAACTCAATAATCGAAAAAAAGTTCTGTTTCGTTTTTGTTTTAAATAAAACAAAAAGGCAAAAGAAAAAGATGACACAGAATGGGCATTCTTATCCATATTACACTTGCACATCATCGACCGAGGGATAAGGAATGAAATTGTCATTTGTTTTTGTTTCTTCTACATAAATTTATGTAGAGATATATTGTTCATATGTCAGTGGACCAACGAGAAACAAAAAAATGTACCATATAAGATAATCTTATTTCCATTATATGTTCATTGATACCAAGCATCATCTTCTTTTTTTGTCATCTGTGTATTTGCATTCATTGACAGCCAAATACAAGAACATCTATGGAACAACCAAGCAAGTGTATACACATTTCTTGTGAAACAAAAGTACCTTTCATATTTATCCTCTTCTAGAATAATATGGGTTATATTATAAACTACATTATTTATTTATTTATATTATAGGAAGATGGAAAATAGAGAAAGATATATTAATTGAATGCTTGTGAAGAAGGCAAAGCCAGAAAGTGTTGTTGAAAACAAAGCAGAAGTAGCATTTGGTAAGATCTCTTCAATAGGAAAAAAAAAGAATGAATGAACACTTCGGAAAACATTCTCTGCCACTCATTAATTAAAGATGTGTGAATTAAAGGATTAGAGATTTAGTTCCGTCTGAATTGAAAAAACAAGATAAAAGTCTGATCGGATCTATGCGATTTGGTAATTCAATTTGCTTATGAGTTTATAAAAAAAAAAAAATCAAGCTTTTTGTTTTGTTTTGTTTATGAGTCCGGATTTGAATCGCTCTTAAACTGTTTCGAGTCAGATTCCAATTAAAACTTAGTTAGTAGGCTGAAAAAAAAAAAAAAACTTAGTAGATATTTTGGTTGTAGGCCTGTGGCCCATTTACTACTATTCCTTTTTTATTTTTAATCGTTGGGCAGTGCCAAGCCAATGACTAATTTGTGAATTTTTAAACAAGTAAACTAATTTGCCATTTGACTATAGTGGGACCCAAACAAAAAAATGTAATTTGTGACGTAAGGTCCTAAACTGAAATTTCATATGCTTTTTAATTAATTTTCCGCCTATATAAATTACAAAATTACACAACACAAACATAAATCGACATACAGTAGGTAGTTTGGTATTCAAAACCATTACATATTTAAAAACAAAATTTAAACACACAAAACCGAAAACGATGTCGTAAATTAAAGATTATCTGCTGATGAATTACATGGAACCGATGATATATTCAGAAAACGAGTCTAAATATAGTGACAAGTAGAAGGTTGTAAGCAACAAGACAGAACTGAAGTACGAGAAGCAAAATATGAAAAAAACAGACGAAGGATTCTATTGATATTCCGATGGTTCGATCTATTTGATGTATTGAGAGAGCCACTTGAAGCCTTCACCATATCCCATTTTTCTAACAATGCTGCACATGAAGACTTCCAATGGTCTCACATTCGAATCAGCTAGATTCACTTTGCCTTTACCAGTGGTGAAATTGGAGAGGCCAAGGTGGAATCGAAGCTCGTCCTCAGATGCAGCGTAAGGTATGTCAATTTTGTTTCCTAGGATGAGGAATGGGACCGTAGCTAGAGATTCGTCTGAGAGAAGTGCGTCGAGCTCCTTCTTTGATTCAGCAAATCTCTCTTTGTCATAAGCATCCACTAGGTAGACCACCGCATCAACCTGCGAAAACAATCAAGCAGCATCAAGAGCCTATATGAAAGATTTTTTTTTAACACAATGCTGCCTTTTAGAATTTCTTTGATTCGAAAACCCATTTTGAAAGCAACAATGCTTATCAGCTTATGTAAGGTGAAATCTCAGGATTTACAGAGCAAATGTCTCATGTGAATGATCTTCGAAGAAGGCTTCTCAAGATGCATCGGTTCCTACTGTGTAAATGCATTATTAGCAAATGAGATTTCACCTTAGCATAGTAATCTTTCCACACTCTGCGTGCAATCTGATGACCGCCCAAGTCAAATGCCTTGAATTTGATTTTTCCAATGCTAAGTTCTTCAGAAGTTGGATGCTGAGTAGGTTGATGCTGCACCAATCTCTGTTGAACAACTCGAAAAGGGATCAGCTAAAATCAGTAGGAAAATTGATGAACACCACCAAACTATAGAGTATATTTCATCTCCTTCATTAAGGAAGGGCAAAGGGAACGAAAATTGATATCAAAGTAACATCCTGAATACATAAAAAAGTGAACTCTGATTTGGATTGAGTGAATACGGAAACAAACAGTAGAGATAAAGTTTCATCGATCAAATTTAGAATCTACTCCAAAACTAGAAACTTCTAAGATCTGATTTAACACTCAGATTTCAATTGTATACGAATTGAACATCTAATTGGCTTCGGAGATCAGTTGAGTAACAAATCCAGAAGAATCAAAGAATTTAAAAGGGAACAAAAGGAAATCAAAAACACGAATTGGATCGATTCGATAGCTAAAACTAGAAACAGGATCGAAGAAGGACGCAAAAAGAGAGGGAAGAGAGAATCGAACCTCGTCCTTCAACATGTGAAGCAAGGTGGTTTTACCGGCATTGTCGAGACCTAGAAACAAGATCTTGGCTTCCTTCTGCCATAGACCTAGCGAAGCGAGCACGCCGTAGAACCAATCTACCAAGAACATCGCTGCACGATACTCGAAAACCACACAGGTCAATTTGATCTCGACGCGATCGTTGTAACCTTTTTACGAATTTAGCTTCGAAGACGAGTAAAGAAGAAAGAGACAGAGGAAGAAGGAAACTTTGTGAGCAGGAGGAGGATATTCTGAGCAAGTATTTAAAACGGCAAGCAGTGTAAAGATTCTGAAGGGTGTGTGAAGAAAACGGCAAGCAGTGTATAAATTCCTGATATAATGACAAGGACCTCGAAACGATGCCGTATGAGTCCACGCACTTAGATAAGAACCTCTTGGATGGATGAGAGGGTCCATAGAGAGGAGATATTTGCTTAGCAAGTGGAATGGTCTCTTTCAAATACTCTCTATCGTTTTAACTTTTTTGAAATTTAGACGAAAAATACTTCAATATTGATTTTTCTTTGTTTGGGAATATTTATTGTAACCCAGGCTAGTAAACAATATACTGTATAATGTATTTTTTGTCACCAGAGTGATTAATGGGAGGATTTAGCCGACCATCAATATTGATATTTCTTTTTGTCTCGAGTACTAATTGGATGTTAATAATAATCTGCTGAAAAAAGCTCCAACGTAGATAAGATCGAAACTAAATAGGATAAGCCCAAATGTCTGCGTCCATGTGTACTCAAAAAGTGGGGGAAAAGCTAAAAATTCCCATATGTATTGTATATAAATAATCTGTTTTTACTAACAATTATAACATGTTGTGTCTTATATAATTAACAAGTACCAAAGATTTTGCAGTAACCATAATCAGTGTTATAAGTGGGAAAAAAAACACCCAAATGGACAAACAAATAAAATTATTTTAACTAAGGCTTGTAAGTGTAAGGCTTCAACTTGATGCCTTGAATTTTTTTATCAACAAACTAAATTAAAATCCACAAAACTCATTGTAATACTAAATTTATCACACATTTTTCTAATTCCGATAATTAATTTCACTCTAAAAAAGAAAGACATAATTAACTTTATTTCACGAATGTCAAGAAAACAAGAAAAAATCTCGAAAATTGTGAAACGTTTTAAAGAAAAGAATGCCCAAAAAATAATAAAATTGTTGTGTTCCTGATTCGATTTCCGTTGGGAGGAGGGTAATATTTTTTAAGAAGATTTTTAAAGGTTGACTTCGGATTCGGAGTGGAATTAAGGCCAAAGGCCCGAACCCATCCCGGTATTCAAAAAAAAAAAAAAAAAAAAAAAAAAAAATTTTTTAAAAAAAAAAAAAAGAAAAAAAAAAAAAANTAACTAAATATGAGAGCTATCTATATGAGTTTATTTATCATTATGTGATGCTCGAGAATCGGTTATAACATGTAGATGTAGTATCTGATATTCGTGTGGGCTTGTCCCTGTCTTACTTATGTAAACATTGTGACTAATGACTAATATAATCTTTGGCATCTTTTAGAATATTGGACACGCCAAACGAAAATTTGAATACAATTAATTGTCTAAATACATAACATATATATATATATATTATTTTTTTTCATAACATATATATTTATAGTGTGGTATCCAATATATATTAAACAAAAGATAGATGACAAAAAATACAGCCTATGACCTGTGTGATCTCGTAACTATAAAGCCATTTTTGTATATCTACTGTTCCAGCTTTTGCAAAACCACATTGCAGTTAACCCACTCTTTTTATTTGATTTTCTAAATACGTTGGCTAAGACAAATCGAGATCCAACTGTTTTATATACATGTGCGATAACTATTATACCATTGTTAAAATTACTTATTATGATTTACGTAGTCTACAATGAGCATTTTAGTAAATAAATTTTTATAGTTTGTCTTATTAACACAATATAGCTTTTACAAAGTATTTTAAACTAATTTACAGTCAAAACTCAAAGTTACAACTATAGTATTATCTGAACAGCAAAAACATACGGTCAAAGCTTTACATTATTGGAAAATTGTTATTACAGATTACAATATTAGTAAAATGATTATTACATTAGGATAGGAGGACCATTAACGAAGAATATTATTTTATCCAAAAAAAGTAGAGGGAAGGGTAAACTTGTAAATTCCTTTACGCTTCCTTACGAACACCTTTTTAAGTTGGACTCTCTTTCTCTCTCTCGTATGTTCTCAGAGGAAACCAAAAACAGAGCAAAATTTTTGAAAAGCAGAGCTTAGAGCGCCTCTTTTTTTTTTTTTTTTTCGAAAAATTCAAAAGCAGAGACGAAAAATCGGAGTTATGGGAGAGGTCATATTGTTCATCGAAGATACCGATTTGAAATCGAGTTTCTCTCGTTGCAGAATCTGCCACGAAGAAGAAGCGGAGAGCTACTTTGAAGCTCCTTGTTCTTGCTCAGGAACCGTCAAGGTATCCGAAATCAATATCAGCTTAATTTTGTAAAACTTCTGTTAATTTGAATTCGAATTTGAAAACGGATTTTGATTATTTGAGTTTCGTTTTGATCAGTTCGCTCACAGAGATTGCATACAACGGTGGTGCGATGAAAAGGGAAACACGATTTGTGAAATTTGTCTCCAGGTTTGATTCCAATTTACAATTTTCGAATTAAACAGTAATTTGGCGTTTTGTTCAATATTACTTTTGGTTCTGGGATGTTAGATAATACAAATTTGTTTTTCATCTGCTCCCAAATTTTGAATTTAAGCCATTGTTTGTTTCTTCTAAGTTTTATCTTCTCTGTTTCTCCAATAAAAACGATACGTGTTTCAAAAACATTCTCCTTCGTGTCCCATAACCTTTTGCGTAGTTAGAAAAGAAAAGATATTCGATTCTCGTAAACAATCGTAATCAATGAGCCAATGCCATCCTGTTAATAATGATATCATATTCGAGTTTTTATTTATTTTAATCTATAAATTCAATGAATTACAATCAGTTAGGAACAAAAATGGTAACTGGATCCATCGTTTTATGGGACCCATACAAACTTGGAGGACGTATTTTTCTAATTCTAGCTGGATAATTAGCAACTTTTTGAAAAATACTTTTAAAGGGATTTATGATTTTAAAAAAGAAAATGCATTAGAGAGAGTCCAATCCGGTTTGAAGTTTTAAACAATTTATGAAAAATAAAATCAAACCAGCTTTTTTTTTTTGTTTTCGGATTTTTGATTGGTTTGGTTGGAGTGTTTTTAATTCGGTACACATCGGTTTAACAGAATGTGTACTTCAATTCAATTAATGTAGTCAGAAATTAACGTTATGAATTTACAAATTTGCAGGAGTACAAACATGGATATACGCCCACAACTTCAAAACCATCTCGATTGATTGAAGCAGCTGTCACAATCAGGTAACTAATTTTACTTTTAAAACAGAAAAAAAAAAGAGAGTTTAGATTAACCTTCGAAGATTATAATTACGTTAACATTTGAAAATTGAAATTGTTCAAACATAGTCCAGC
Organism: Kernera saxatilis; assembly: GCA_900406395.1. Taxonomy (NCBI): domain Eukaryota; kingdom Viridiplantae; phylum Streptophyta; class Magnoliopsida; order Brassicales; family Brassicaceae; genus Kernera; species Kernera saxatilis. The sequence goes on from OVAY01000497.1 coordinate 28,166, forward strand.
TAATTGAATGATTTTTTGTTTTCACGATTATTTAAATCCTTCACGCGTAGCGTGACATGTTCTTTGAATATTCTGATTCTATGAATAACAACAATAAATCCAGAATAAAATTTTCATTTAATTTATGAGCAGAGATAATTTAAACATAGCGAGGAGAGAAAATGGAGGAAGAAGAAATAGAAGATTAGTGGAAAGAGCCGAATCAGAAGATTTTCCAGAATGCAACTCTGATGCTGACAGAGGCGCTTCTTGTTGTAGATACTTGGCTCTCATTGTAAGTGCTATTTCCCCTCTCTTTTTTTTATTTTTTGTTTTCTTTCACTTAATATGATTATTAGATGATGATATTGACATTAAATAAATTAGTTAAACTTAATGATGGGAGGTTATGAAAAATCCTTCCTTTGGTTTAGTGAGGTCCAAATCAGAGATGGGAACCACTACTATTGACTTAACATGACATTTAAGTTTGCATGATTGGTAACCACAAAAAAATATCCACTTGGTTATCAATCGTCTATACGTTATTTTAAGCAAAAGTTTGTGAAACGACTGATTCATAAATGATAACATTAACAAATGGGTACTAGGATATTCCAAAATAGAATTTTAAAAGAAAATATATAGAAAGTAAATTAATATCACTAACTTCTATTAAAAAAAAAAATTTAATTGTAAGGTGGTTTATTTATATTTTGTTATTCAAACCTTTGTCACCAATATCCAACCACTCGTTTTTAAAAATAGGTTTCTACTGCATGCGATCTTCTGAACAACTGTAATCACCAGTTAAAAAAAAAGATACCGATTTTTCATTATTTTATATTCATCGATTGACTTGATTACAATTTGGGAATGGAAATACACTTGCAATATTTTAAAAACCCAGGTTTTTTTTTTTCCGATGTATAGTTAGTGAACAGAAGAAATGGTTTAAGTTTGGTGTTGCTATGAAATTTAGAGTTAATAGTAACATAAGACAAGAGATGGTTATGATGCGTGACAAAAACTAGGCACTTAAGTTTGGTCGACCAGAAAACCTTTGGTCTCACCTAACCAGAAAAAGGTTTCTTCTTTTAGAACCGAAAGAATGTCTGTTATGGTTCACAGTTGTTAGTGGCCACATTTTGCCCATGATGTCGTTTCATAGGCTTTAACCACCCATACTTGTTAAAGGCATACCCAAATTGAACCAAACCAATTTTATTTGGACTAGATACCGTATCATAACATATCTATATTGTTCTGGTTCTTTTACGGCGTGACCTTTATTTTATTGGAATTTAATTTTGATAGTATTATTTTTTTTTTTTGCAGTTTTCGGTGGTTTTGTTGATAAAGCATGCGTTTGATGTGGTTTATGGAACCGACGAGTATCCCTTCACGATTTTCACGGTAAATTGCTCTTCCTTTTCTAAGACTCTAAATACGGTTTTAGACATCAGAAAAGACAATTGATCTTTTTAGTATTTAGTATATAGTTTTGTATGTTTTAAAAATTAATTTGGATGAGGACAATAATGGCAGGTATTAACATTGAAGGCCATTGGCATACTATTACCGATGCTCGTTATCATTCGAACCATCGCAGCTATTCAGAGCAGTCTCCGACATCAGTTTCTTGTAAGCCCCCCCAAAACATTTCCCACTTCTATCCTAAAATTATTGGGTTGGGTATTTCACATTTCGATTAAGTTTTGTTTAGTCATAACCAAAAAATATATGAGTATAAATTAAAAATTATATTTCAAAAAAATATTTGTTTTCAGAATCTTTCATAATTTTCTTTTTTATACATGAATGCTGAATGAAATTTTCGTATTTTGTTGTTATGGTTTTGTTCTATTTTTTTACGTTTTCATATAAAAAGTACGAAACATGATATGATATTGTAGTGAGTCTACTGTGTCTCTATGTTGACTTTTGTTGGTAATTGGGAATTTTAATAGGAATCTGAAGAAGTTGGGTTGAGCTCCGAAGAAGAAGATGATGACTTGGAGGAGGAAGAGCAACAACAACATTTGGCTTGATTTTTTCCTTTTTCTTTAAACCTCGTCTTTCTATGAAAGCATTATGTTAAGACCTAACAAAAAAATAGGAATCTGAGACCACTAGCAAATGTAAATTATGTTAATCATAAGAACTTTACTCAGTGATAAACCAGTGAGCCATTTTCCTTCGTTAATGAAATATTAAATGGGAAAAAATAATTTATTTGTCAAAAAATCAGAAAATAACCGATTTATCAAAAAATTTTAGAAAGGTTTTCACTAGCCGATTTACTAATACTGAATTATTTGTTTAGTTAGTTTTCAAAATTATTTAAATCATTCAATTTTTTTGGCACTAATAAGATAATCTAAAATTGGTTTCGAAGTTTGAATATATAAAGTTTTGGGAAGATAAATTTTTTTTTTTGGTTGAAATATTGTGAGATTATTTTTGGATCAAATTAACTAGAAACCAAATAATTTACCGAACTATGAAAACAAATTGAACAATGACACCTCTAACGGACAAATGAAAAATCAAATGACTGAATTTCATGTTCGGTTGGTCTTCACAGTTATGTAAATTACTCAGTTTCTAATTAATTTGATCCAAAAATAATCTCACAAAATTTCGACAAAAAATATTCTCACAGGTTTCTTGAATTAATTTGAGAATTTAAAATTTGAAGGTGATTTGTGTCGTTAATGAGATAGTTCATGAAAAGATATTTAATATCTACTTTAACAAAAAAAAAAAAACAATCTATGGTAAATCACACATGGATTATATTCCATGCGTATCCCAGATACATCTATCTACACTAACTGCTATATATAAGATTACGCTAAGTAACAGTTTCAAATTTACCATCCTTAAAAAATGTTATTCCGGAAACAAAACTAAAATTTAAAACCACAGGCCTTAGATTAAGAACAAATATAGACAAAAACCATAAAGCATAGAAAAAGTTCAGCTATGTATTCCTGAATTTGGAGAGATAAAACATGATCTCGCAGAAAAAAAAAACTGAATTTGGAGACGTATCTCACATAAACGATGTAATAGATGCAGAACGAGAATTGGAACTTACTTGAAACAATGGAGATGTCCTTTTACGGTTTTGACTTGAGCATTAATTTTTTTCATAGTTGCTGATTTTTCTTCCACCGTTCGTTCCTAGTCTCCGTATATGTCGGTGTAAAATCACATTTATTTACCGACCATTCGGCGATTTGTTTGTCGGAGAACAGCCCAACTCTGTGTTTGCAGCAGTTTAATCATATTAGTGAACAAATATGAAATTTCAAATTGAAATATAAGCGACGGTGAGGGAAATCTTCAAAAACTCAGATGCATCCAAAAACCAAAACGGAGTTAGAGAAACAAGAGACAGTTTTTGCAGCGATATCTTTTAAAAAACTCAGATTCATCAAAAACTAAAACAGAGTAAGAGAAACAAGAGAGAATGATTTTTTTTTTTTGATTTGTTTTAAGGGAAATCTAAAAAAAAACTCAGATAATCAGCTGCATCGAAAGCAAAAACAAGAGAAAATGGTTCGATTAATGAGAACTTACTTTGGAGTTACCAACGGCGAAGATGAGAAAAAAAAACAGAGACACTAGCGAGATAAGATTATTTTTCTTAGTTGTAAAATTTGTTTGGCGAAGAGTGAATTACTAACTAACTAATCCATTATTTATTGATTTCGAAATCTAGCCGTTTGATTTTGAAGTCCAAATTTACCGTTATCAATTTTTGCTGCTTGAACGGCTAGTTTCTCTAGAGAGAGTCGGTCACGAGAAGGAGAAGCCACGTCAGCAAGGAAAAACGGTTACAATGATTTGCGAAGATTACAAAACTACCCTTATTAACTTCATTTTTTGTTTCCTGTCTAATAAACGACGCGGAATCGTTTTGTTTTGTTGAATTATAGAAACGACATCATTTGGTTTTGACCCGACCCGACACGTAATATCTATCCCCAGAACAGAAAGAAACCCTAAGACTAAATCTCAATCTGATTTCTTCTTCTATCTACTTTTACTAGAAAGCCTTTGAGAAGGAGATGAAGAAGTGAGTGTACGGAGAAAATAGCCGACAGGTGGAGAGATGGACGGTAGCGATCTAATGGTAATCTAAAAGACGTAAACACCCTTTTCCTAATTGATTTTTTTTTAAAAAAATTTAGGTGTGGCTGCTGGGATTCGAGCCCAGATCTCCACGGCCACAACGTGGAATTCTTACCACTAAACTACAGCCATTTTGTTGGCGGTTTTCACGTATTATCTTTTATCTTATAAAGCACAAATCACCTGGCCAATCACATTATGCCACATGGTTTGTGCTTTATATTTAAAACTAACACAAAAAAACATGACACGTAAAAGAAAAGAAAACCGAAGGTAACAAACCACAAACCCTCTCCCTCCACTATGACCTCCCACACTTGACACTCCCACAATTTTTGCAGTTTCATCACTCTTTATATATGGCACAGTGGAATCTCCCTCTGATATAAAAATTTATTATCACATTCCTTTCTTCTTCCCTGTTCATTGTTTCTGTCTCCACCGTTCTAGATTTTTCTTTCTTTTGGATATTTTAAGTTCTCTCTCCCATTTCTCTGTAAGTAAACAAGCAGCTGCATGAGCTTTGCTTTTTTTTTTCCACCTATTTTATTAGAAACAGTTTTCATCCATTCTTTTTCTGTGTGTTTTAGCTATTTTTGCTTTACAGAGGAGGTGGAGACGAAGAAATCGAAACAGCTTCAAAGAAAAATTGGGACCTACACAGCCAAAATGAGAAACAAACCAATTCACTTGATTTGGCCTCGCTTCCTCAAAACCGTTGAAAACCAAACGAGATCGGAGAAGAGAAAGAATTGCAGAGATTTATCATAGTACGGTGAAGAGCAAGGGGTTCCACGATTCGAACTGCTTTTTGATACCTTCGAGGAACAACCAATTTATCCAAAGTACCCATCTAATTCATCATAGTATTTTTTACGATCCACTACTAATTGGCTTCAACAGCTAAATGAGGACGATTTTAGGAACAATCACATCTTTTTGGACTTTTTCTATGTTTTTTGTTTTTTTTGTTATTAGTCAAATTTGTTTCCTCATTCAATTGATTCAACTACTTAAGGTATTACACATTCTATTTAATTTTTGAAATTTTCCAATATTTTTTACTCTTATTATATTTTCAAATAAGCTATTGGAAATTTTCTAGATCCCTGATTAATTGCTCAAGTTGAACCTCAAGGTTATGAGTCTATTAATTATACGTTCAGTTATAATTATATACGTTCAGTTATAATTATATACGTTTAGTTATAATTATAATTATACGTTCAGAAGTGCATAATATCATAAGTATAGCACTTTTAAAACTTATTATATATATTCATACAAAACTTTGTTTCATCAATTTTATAAATAGTTTTTGTTTTGATAAGTTAAAATGGCCATGCCGTGCTTTAGCACGGGCCATAATACTAGTTTTTCATAAATCAAAAGTAATTGTCGACAAAACTATAAAATTAAGTTTTTCTGTTAAAATTACAAAATTATATTTTCTACTAAAAGCTTAAAATCATATTATTCACCAAAACCATAAATCACAATTTTTTCATCAATATACCGTAAATTCGTATTTTTTTTCAGAAATTTCAGAATCACATTTTCTTTCCAAAACCATAGGATTGTGTTTCAAAACCAAAACAATAAAATAACATTTTCAGTCAAAATTGTGAAATCATATTTTCCTCTAAAATCGCGGGATGCATTTTTTTTCTAAAACCTTGTTTTCAGCTAAAATCATGTTTTCTCACCAAAATCACAAAATAACATTTTTCTATTAAAATAAAATAATTGATTTCTTAAATTAAAACCACACAATCACATTTTAGTAATTATTTAATTACATTTTAACTAGCGATTTCCGACTTCTCTAGGGTTTGTCCGTATTGGGCTTTGAGCCTTTGACAACATTATTACATCTAGGGCTTTTTCACTTCTTTTTTTTTCTTCTGGTTTTTTGTTTTGTTTTTTTTCCTTTTCAGAAGATAATACCCAAAATAAAATCACAGCTCGCCGGAGTTTCGTCTCGCATCTCCACCATCTCCGGCGTCGATTTCTTCATACCTCCTTTTATACTATGAACTCTCCTGACCTCGATGAGCAATTAGAATCAGATGTATACAGTAACTTGCCTTCTTATAATGATTCTTCAACAGGTTCGTATTCCGATTTCACCTGTTATTTGATTTCTTCCATTTTCAGTTACAGAATCTGATTGTTCCGTACTTCGATTTCAGGGATGATGACGAGGAGAAATCGTAGCTCGTGTAGATCGAAACATTCAGAGACAGAGCAGCGAAGAAGAAGCAAAATCAATGAAAGGTGATTTATATAATGTTGAAATTGATTTCTTTTTTCCGATTTTCTTAAAAGGGTAATGACTAGAAACTTCCTTATTTGTGTTCTTGTGGATACAGGTTTCAGAGTTTAATGAATATTATACCTCAGAATGATCAGAAACGAGATAAAGCGTCTTTCTTATTGGAGGTAGATGAAGATATCTTTGATCAGAAAGTGTGTTTCAGTTCTTAGATGTTTATGAATTTTTGGTTTTACTTGTCTCAGGTTATAGAGTATATTCACTTTCTACAAGAAAAAGTTCAGATGTATGAAGGATCTCACCAAATGTGGTATCAAGCCCCAACCAAATTGATTCCATGGGTATTCACTTTCTGTTTAAATTTAGATCCTTTTTGGTTATATCAGGAAGAAATTTGAGACTGGTTTCTTGTTGCTACATGAGATTTTATTTGTGCTAAAAGTTTCATCTTTATTTTCTTTAGTGGTCTTTCTTTGACAACTGTTTCATCTAACTTTGATGCAGAGAAATAATCACGGGCCTGTTACGGAGCTCAGTGACCATCCTCAAATTGTTAAAAGCTTTGAAAGTAATGAGAATGTTGCTGCTCCTTCCGGTTTTCTCTCGGATATGCAAAATTCTGTGGATCCTTATGTCGACTCATCAGCTAGTACCAAGATTCTTGAATACAGTCCTATTTCAGCTGTTTCACCTTATATACCTACCGAGCCTCTGCTTCAGTTTGTTCAGCATGACTCTTATCAACCGAAACCAAGTTGTAAATCAATTAATTGCAATACAAAAGAATTGTTAAACTTGGAGGAAAAAACATCAGCCAGCTCGTCCACTGCCTGCTCACAAAGGTAAGATATATGTAGATGAAAAAACTTATAGTTTGTTCCATGATTTATTCAATTGTTTTGAAAGAGGTGTGGGTTAGTTTACAGTTTCTCAGGGATGAAATGGTTCCAATGATTCCTCACCTATTTGCAGAGGCTTCTCTTCTGCCTTAGCTATGAAGTTCTGTAGGATAGAGTTAGAGTGAACTGGCAGAAATGCTGGGAACTTAGGAAGTCTTACACAGAAATAGGTTTGGCATGACCATAGTCCAAAGTCTCTCTTTGGGATGGTGATACAGTTCCAGTAGGAAGTACAAAAGGGAGGTTAAGGCCACGAGAGGGCTTAAATAGGTAGTGATGCTGTTGGGAATGCAAACTCAATAGCCTAACTGCTACTGTACTTGAACAGACTCAGGGTACTAAAAGGGGACAATGGGAGGAAATGCAGATGGAGATATTTGATCGAAGCTCATACTACTTTTGGTTTGATTTTTGAGCAGGGTTCTAAACACGCTAACTGAAGCACTTAAGTCATCAGGTGTCAATATGTCAGAGACCTTGGTATCTGTCCAGTTAAGCCTTCGGAAAAGAGGGGATCGCGAGTATTCTGCCAGTGCTTTTGCTTCTGAGGTATGTCTGTAACATTTTACATTGAAGAACGAAAAAGAAAAAAGAAATCACTACTCTGCAAGTGAATCTTGTAAGTTTCTATCCGTCAATCTTAATTTGTATCTTGATGCTCTTTTCTATTTCGTTAGGGTAATTGTAATAGCATCGTGGATGAAGAAGGGGATTCTCCTACTGAAACTAGAAGCATCTGCAAAGATTTAGATTATTCCCAGAAGAGGATAAGACGATAAGAGATCTGGTTTTTTATTTTCTACTTTATGACCACTGTTTGATAATTTTGTTACTTTCAGTGAGTCAGGTTCATTTTTTTCTGAGGTATCAGCAGGGCTAGATTGGTGTATATAGTTTTGATTCACTACATCTATCGAGCTGCAACTGTTCTCATGATATAGTAAAGACTAAGTAGAAGAGAAGAAATGTAGCAAGTTTCACAAATCCATAATGTGAGATACTCATTACTCCATTTAATGGCACTTTTCAAGTGTATGGTCTTATATATATATAACTTCTTGCCCTTCTCTTTCACACACTGTTTTACTCAAACTAGTACTGCGAATTAGTAACCGGGAAATTATTTTGTGCTTGTTGACATGTCTGTATCGTGTAGTGAGTTTGATTTGATATAAGGGAGTCCATGTTGTCTTGATTCTAAAGTTTGATTTGAGCCAGAGTATCTAGTTCTATAGATTGAAGAACAGATGCAATTTTCAGTAGAAGTAGAGAACTCATCTTTATTCTTTACCTTTGTATAAACATGACTGTCATATACAACAGATAGTGCATCTCTTAACTAAAAGTTTGGTATATATATATTATGATACTCTTGTTCGATTAAGGAGGTTGTTTGTTTGCTGAAGAAGATGAAGGAGGAGGAGGGCCAGGGTTGCGTGGTGGTGGAAAGAATGGGAATGGAGGAAATGGAAAAATCGACGGAGGTGGAGGAGGAGGAGGAGAAGGAGGTGGTGGTGGTGGATTTAGGCCTGGAAAGATTGGTGGCAGTGGAGGAAAGAGAGAGCGCGGTGGAGGAGTACCGGGAAGAGGAGGACGAGGCTGAAATGGGTTTGGAGGGAAAAACGATGGAGGAGGAGCTGGGGCTGGAGCTGGAGGAGGCTGAGGAAATATTGGAGGGAATAACGATGGAGGAGGAGCGAGAGGAGGCTGAGGAGGACGTGGCTGAAATGGGTTTGGAGGGAAAAATGATCGAGGAGGAGGGGGAGGAGGAGGGGGCTGAGGAAATATTGGAGGAAATATCGATGGAGGAGGAGCGGGAGGAAGCTGAGGAGGATGAGGCTGAAATGGGTTTGGAGGGAAAAACGATCGAGGAGGAGGGGGAGCTGGAGGAGGCTGAGGAAATATTGGAGGGAATATCGATGGAGGAGTGGGAGGAGGCTGAGGAGGACGAGGTTGAAATGGGTTTGGAGGGAATATCGATGGAGGAGGAGCGGGAGTAGGGTGAGGAAATAATGGAGGAAATATTGATGGAGGTGGAGCAGGACGAGGCTGAAACGGGTTTGGTGGGAAAATCGAAGGAGGAGGTGGTGGCGGAAACGGGTTTGGTGGGAAAATCGAAGGAGGCGGAGGCCGAAACGGATTTGGTGGGAAAATGGAAGGTGGTGGCGCAAACGGGTTTGGTGGGAAAATGGAAGGTGGTGGCGCAAACGGGTTTGGTGGGAAAATGGAAGGTGGTGGCGCAAACGGGTTTGGTGGGAAAATCGAATGTGGTGGCGCAAACGGGTTTGGAGGAAGAAACCATGGATGTGGGAAAAAGAACTTCTTGTCTCCTATATTTTGTAGGTATCTTGATGATCTTTTCTCCTTTTCTTGAAACTGAACTTGACTTGCTTTCCTAATTTGTTTCAGAATCCGTCGAGACTTTCTCTCTGGATGCTTCTCTCCGGTGAAGAAGATCTCATTTTCTCCATTTCTTAATGACCTTTCGACTCTCTCTTCACCTCGGTTTTGCTCGTCTGAATCGGTTTTCCATTTCTTAAACTCCTTTTGATTCTCCTGTCCGAAACTCGGTTTTGCTCGTCTGAATCTGCATTCACCAGAGGAGTCTGCAGAAATCCACACAGAAGAAGACAAACTACTCAGAACAGAGAAAGAGAGAAGTTTCTAATACTAAACCAGTTTGTGTCGATTGATACCTGAGATCAAGAGGTGATTATTGTTGTTGCAATGGACAGTGTCAATGATGCTTACTGGTAGATTTGTTGCCTTTGAAGAATGATTACTGAATGTTATGGTTAAGGCAATGAAGATGAAGATGATAAGAGAAGACATTTTGGAGCTCTGTTTTTGCTAAAGTTGAAAGTGTTTTTGTCTTTGATATATAAGACAGAGAAACATAAGGGTTTTCAAAAAGCTAATTTGTTCTTTTCTGTCTCGTGATTCGCCATTGTATAATTCAGACAAGGAATCAAAGAAACAAAAACTTACATAACACAATTTTAATTATCGTCGATTTGTTTATAATAGATGTAGCAATAATTCTATTTGTTTATAATAAATACTTACATAACACAATTTTAATTATCGTCGCATATGAGACGGAATTCAGGACTGAGATTGTGATGAGACTGAGATTTTGTCAACCTATCTATGAAGTGAGAAATTTTTTGATAATATTTGTTTTCCTGAAGATTATTACTAATGTAACACTAATGGTTCATCGGATTAAGACTCTTAAGACAATAGTTGTCCGACAAATAATATCCAATCTTCACGAGAGTTTAATGTTTCAGAGTATTCCTCAAAACCCTCAAGATCGTTACTTGTACACAACAAGTAGTTGGCAACACAAAAGACTATCTCTCAACATTCACATTCAACTTTCAAAGATTGAACCTTACAAATGCAGAAAACTATAATGAATGAAACACAAACCTCGTGATACAAAGCTTAAGACTGATTAAGAGAATCAGTGACCTATAATTAAACCCGCAAACACACAAATAACGAAAACACATGATTTTTTCCCGCAATTATGTAAAAAAGAAACCCGAGGAGCTATAATGACACACGAAAAAACGGTGATAATGGAGAAGAAGAGTTACCATTTTCTTTACAATCGTAACTCGAGCTTTCCTGTTTTGCAAACAGTGTTGTTGAAGATCTGATTCACCAGTGTATAAAGGGTTTTCTTCACCCAGAGAGAATCTTGCAATTCCAATCGTAGAGAATTTGAGAGCGTCGTGATGAGAGTTTATGTTCACAGTGATTCTTTATCGTAAAAGGCGAGAAGCTGTTTGACATGGTTTTGCCAAGCTGCAACACTTTGACCATCTACAGTGACCCAATCAACAACTGTTGATGCAGGCTGTTCCCACCATTCATCAAGCTGCATTGCAAAATACAAACAAAAATGTTATCAAAATGGTTTTAATCATAACGTAAAAGCATGGCTACTTTGAGACGACAACACATCCATTGTTACTCCATATAACCATTGGCAATTAGAATAGACATGTTCTTATGATATGAACATACAGCAAGGATAACTGAGGTTGGAAATAGCATCTTAATCATAAGAAAGAACTATACTTAGAAAAGTAGTTCCATACCAGACCCCTGACATATTTGCAGTGCTCGAAGGTAGCTTGAGCATTCAGGACCGCACTCTTAAGTTCAGGCAACCATTGCTCTGATATTGTGTTCTCTTGTTCAGTAGCTAGATCGAGGCAATAATTAGTTGTCCTGCATAAAATATTAACATAGTGAATGCACAGAAAGTTAGTACAGCGAAAGTTTACATTGGATAGCGGAGGACAATGAATAAGACCATGGTGTCTCGTGTATACGCCTTACCTTTCATATTTTTGTTGGACTCGAAAAGCATGATCTAACAGAGCATGGCCACTTTCAACTAGATCCTGCCGTATATGGACCAAATTGATTGCCTTTGCTAAATCTTCTAACACACATGCTTCAGAACCACGAACCCTTAAGCAGAACTCAAGAGACTCTAAAACCGAGGCCAAACTTGCATCTGAACCCTCCATACCTATTTAGGAAGAAAGAATACTGATTATAAGCAAATCATACTAAGAAGCCACTACCAATTGTGGCCTATGAAGAGTTCTAAGTATTTCATCTGAAGGTGCTCCACTTTTTATGGTTGAAACTCGGAACAGATTCCACTTTCTATGGTTGAAACTCGGAACAGATACAAGCCGCAGTAATAATTTGCAACTAGTGGCCATTATTGAACCTTTTGGCCACTACGTATTAGGTAGATGAACCAACGGTGCTAAGAAAAAGAAAATCTCACCTGCAGGATATTGAAGGGCAGCAGAAACGCGGCATATAGATGGAATTGCTGATGGATCTCTTGCACCAGCTCTTGCAGTTAATAGAGCAGCATTCTTCTCCGCATAGGCAACAGCTTCTGGTCCCGTCGATCCATTAGATCCCATAGACTCCAAAAGTCCCTGATTAAGAAGATGTTCACATTAATGAACAGATCGAGGCATCTACATGCAAGTTCACTAAAATGAAAGAACATGACGTCTTCTAATTGCACATTCCGTTACACCTATGAGACCAGCAAAAATGTTGTTTGAACCATAAAGTCCCAAACTTCTTCTATGCTGCACGATCTTTTGACTTACAGGCTCAAAAACCCTTTGAACATACCACACTTTTCTATATGGAACTTCTTTTCTTTTCGTATTTTCCAACAAATACCAGTCTTCAATTCTGAGTGAAATATATCTTAAAAATTAATTCAAATACACTTGTATAACGCAAAAATGGATAGATAAAATACAACAGAATATCATCTGACAACTCACACACCTGGGGAGTTGCGGGAAGCATATAGAGAGTGTTATCAGGACTTTGAAAGAAAGCAGATACTTCTTTCTCAATGAAATCTTTTGCACTGTTTGAAATGTCCACAACAACTTCACTAGCTGGAATTACTGTGGCTGCTGCATATTCCCTTGCAGCTAGTGGTTGCTGATTCCAGAATGCAACAGCATCCTATACAAAAAAAGGTTATAATACAGACTAGTGCCCATGGTAATTAGCACTTATTAATTCTATATGACAATTAGTTGGGATATTACCATGTTGGCCTTGAGAAGACTTGTATATATGGTTTCAAGTTCGGATCTGCGAGCATCAAATTCCTCAATTTTCTTCCACTTCTTTTTCAAAGAATCTCCGGCTTCTTTTCTTTCTGCAGATAATTTGTTCAGCCGTTGTATTTCAGATATCAATGTGTTTAAGCTAGCCCTCAAGCCAGCAGCTTCTCTTTCCTTTCGCCATACATCCAACTGCAAAGGAAAAATCAGCATGTACATTAAACATACAATCGACAAGACATACATGATAACAGAGAATCAGTAATGCAGTGCCAAGTACAAAAGGAATATAATCAACTCCAGTGAACCCTAAACTAAGAAGTGTTTTGATTGTAAGATTTGTACAAGAACACAAGTATTAAAAAGAGTAAGTGAGAGGAGAAAAAGAAAGAAACCTAGGGAATCTGGCATTTACCTCACATTGCCTACGATTGCTAACAGTCAGTGTTGTGCCTCCAGCAAGCAAATCTGAAGAAGCTGCATCAGCACTTCCATGCAAACGGTTTATAAATTTGTGACATAAATCACGAGCTTCAGCAGCTTTGTTTAGTGCATCTTCAGTAGCCAAAAATTGTTGGACATGCGCTTTCTGGACAAAGTAGCGTGGGAGAAAGGTAAGTCAAACGGACATTAAACATATGGCCATACAGTGCAACATGTACATATGCAGCACTGGAAGACCAACCGAATACATGTCTAAATTAAACATTGCTAAATTTGAAGCATAATTCTCCATTCTCTATATGTCCAAATTAACAAGAAGAAACCAACAAATCTAGACAAAGAAAGCAACCTGCCGTTCAAGGAGCTGGTTGTTAGATCCTTGGGAATGAGTATCTGTGCCTATCTTCCCATTACCATTAAACTGATAACTCAAAGGCGAGCTCACATCAGAAGAAGAATTCTCTGTTACCCGGTTGTTCTCATACTTATACCTGTAAAAAGATTGACGTCCAATTACTTACATTAGCCTAAACAAGAACTTAAGAAAGTAGAGATGTCTCATTCAATGAAAACTGAAAACTTGAGGAGAGATAAAGATACAATTATCATCGATCAAACATATTTAAAGGAAGCCCAGGAACAGCTCAAATCAACCAGATCAAACACATTTGAATAGAAGCTAGCTGAAACGAACTCAGAATGTGTACCAATTTTCAAGATAAGTTTCAATAATCTGCCACTTCAGTTTATCAAGAAAATTAGCTAAAATAGCATGCAAGGTGCATTTGAGTGAACCACACTTGCACAATAACAGAGAATGGCATAAGAGGAAAAGTCAGGAGACACCTTAACGTTTCAGCATCTGCTATGACATCAATCTTCTCCATCTCTCTGGATATTAGGGTCTTAATACGTAAAGTGTCCGCAGCAATAGCCTGAAGCAGTAGAGGAGGACCCCTCAGAGAATTTGCTATAACATTTTTCATCTCATCAGATATTTCTCCATCATATTCAAAACCCAACTTGGTAGTTTCCAGCTCAGGATGTGAACAAATTCCATTTCCTTCGTAAGCAGGGAAGGAGTTACGTATTCTTTCAATCATGCGTGATGCAAGCAAATCACAAACTGTCCTGATATTTCGTTCTCGGGTTGTTTCCATGAGAATGACATCATCTGCAGACTTAATCCCTTTGACAGTGGAATAAACAGCTTCCCTCTCACTGTTAGCACAGAGGCTGCTTGATACTTCACTCGACGAATCAACAGATCGTTGTGCATCCGTTGCTTGATTAACATATACTTGTAGCCTTTTGTGATACTCAGCAAATACTCTTGTTGCTTCATCGCATTGTTGATCATAAGCTTCCAACAATGCTTGCTTGTGTCTGAAAAGAGAAAACATAAATCACAGTACATTTTAAAAGATCTACTGTACATAATACAAACCATGACTACCATTTTTGTAGCAACAGAATCAATGCATTTCAGCAGAGCCAGATTCTTAATAAATGTTGTTGTAGATAAAGTTTCATGTTAGGGGAGATAGAACATCAATATTGCCAAGTGTGGATACAAACTCGAGAATGGTTTATGTGACTCATTTATTAAAGCAAAGCAACAAAATAACCAACCAAAATTCCGTATATTTCATTCTAGAGTTGTATCAAGTTCATTAGGTAATCAATGCATAACCAAACATTTTTTTTGACACTTCGGTGCTATATATATGGCTACCTAAATCACCACCAGAGGAAGAAATCGAGATAACACAAAACTCTAACACCAGATAATCATGATACACGTGGATACTAAGCTTATAGCGTTTTGCTGAGGACAGGAGACTAATGATACCTGTAATTTGCTCTTTCGTCAAGCATCCTCTTCCGTTCTGCTTCTTCTCTAGAGACCTCCAACATTCTAGCCTTCAAATCTTTTCTTTGCCTCCTTACTATGTTCCTCAATCTCTCCACTTCCTTTGCAGCTAATTCCCTCTCCTGCAATGCAGCTTCTCTGCCTTCTGCATAACTCGAACTCTCTCCCGTCACTGTCTTTTCCTTCCGCCTTCCTTTTCCCTTACTCTCCTCCTTCACTAAATTTACAGAACTCCCAATGCTAGCATTGCTGCTTCCTCCATGAACCGTAATGTTCCGCCTAATTCTCTGCACTGTCTTCTCCGATTTCACTCGGTTTATCAAAAAATTCCAAATAGGTATCATGTTCCCTCTGCAAATCTTCCGTATAGCATCAATGGAAGGGACATGAGACTTGCTTGATCCACTATACGGACCTAATTGTCTGTAACCCATTTCCTTCTGTAACCATTCTAAAATCGCCTCCGGTGACGGAGCTGAGCTCGATAAACTCTGCATTCTCTAGAACTAGATACTCTATCCAATACCTCAAAATTTCAGGGAACTTCCAAAAATTCTACTCATTTCTTCAAATCCAAACAATGAGAACATAAACGTAGCGAAATACCTAAGTTATACAGAAGCAGTGACAAAAGCGAGAGGAGAAAGAAGTAGACGAACAGATCTGGAGTTCCCGGAGACTAATCTCGCCGGTTCCGGTGACGGTAAGATGAGAAATTGTGACGGATTTGGATAGAGAGATTTTTCAAATTGAAGCGCTTGTTTCTTGGATCAAATTGAAAGGAATCAAACTCGAATTTTTCCTTAAGTGTCGAACTTGTGACTTGTGACTTGTGAAACTAACTGGGTCGGGTATTAGGTGTAACCGGATCGGGTGTTAGACTGTTAGGTGTAATGGCTCGGGCTCATGTAATAGGTGTAAGCGGGTCGAACCGAGTGGTCGAACCGAGTGGTCGAACCGAGTAATAAAAAAGGGTTAATTAGATAAATAGCTAAGTTTTGGTTCAAAATTAACAAAACAAAAAAAATAATGGAGGTAATATTTAAATTGTGTGTTATGTAAAATATTGCGTGTTATATCAAAAAGAACATGTTGTTTGATCAAAAAAAAAAAAAAAAAAAAAAANAAAAGAACATGTTAAAAATAAAATAAATTGTTATTGAAAATACATTAAATTTTATTAAAAAAATTGTAATAAATCTTGAAAATAATATATAAATACAGCATGTTATATTAAAAATAATGTATCAAAATACAAAATAAAGTGTTATTAAAATTTCCCATAGTCATTTTTTTTGGTCAAAATTTTCCATAGTCCTTTATTTCTACCGATTTGGATCCAAAATCAGTCACTGATTGCATACTTTCCCTACAAAAAAAAAATATGGGTCAAAATTAGAATAGCTTAAACTTTTAAATTAAAAAATTAAGGTCAAAATTAAATATAGGTAAAAGTAAAGGGACGCTTTCCAAAACTTTCTGTTTTCCTGGTTAAATTTCGACCAAAACCTATGGATCAAAAGGTAGAAGAAGACAAAGACGGGAGAGAGAGAGAGAAAGGATCGCTATTTTTCCGGGAAAATCATTTTGCACTTTTCACCGGAAAGTTTTCGACGAACCCGAAAGCTTTCAAAATCAAGAATTAGTCAACAGATTAAGATAGTCTCTCGTAGATTTTTTTCCCTGGCTTCTGGGTTTTCACAGGCCTGTATCTCCAAGGTGCGCTTCGATTCCTCTGATTTTCTTTAAAAAAAAAAATTGTATTTCATGTTCAAGAGGATCAGTTTCGAAAACCCTTTTGTTCTGAAGCTATTGATGAGCTTATAATCTAATTTTGGTTTCATCAGATTGATGCTTATGATCATATATTAAAAGCCCAAAAAAAACTGCAGAATTCCAAATTTTTGAGAATTTGGAAATCATCGGACTGATGCTTATGATCCAATTTATTCATTGGTTTTTTGAAATTTAAATTTTTTTTAATCTGTTTCTCTTACAGGTGATTCAACTGTAGGAACGAGAGAGAGGATTCTGGTTTTTGCGGGAGGCAGAGAAATCTTCTGTGAAATTAGCTTCCTCTCTCAGTATAATAACTTTGCTTCTGTGAAATTTGAAAAATTTCGCTAGTTTGCTCAAGATTCTTGAGGTTGGAGTATTGATTCTGAAGGTGTTTTAGTTGAAGATGGGGGCTTTCTGCTGTTGCTTTCAAGTTGATCTCTTTGAGAGTTATGTGAATCCAAACAATTCCATGTCTAGGAACTGTCCATGCCTGAATTGCTTCCTCCAGAGTTTCATGGGTTTGGTATGTTCTTCACCTTCGTTCCATTCATGTGCTCTTTGTAGTGAATTAGTAATGATACTTGTGTTCAAACTTCCTGAAAAAATTGCATCAAAACATGAATATCTTCTCATACTTGTGGAACCAGTTTCTTGTTTTGTTGAAACTTAGTTTATACCGTTTTCTTTGGCAGTATACTTCGTTATTTAACAGAGGAGGAATGCATCTAATACCTTCAACCGTCGAGACTGCTACAGTGATGAACTCCACAACTGCACTTGATGACTCATCTCTGTCTAGTATGTATCATTCTCCTCCAAGGCCATTGCCTTACGATGCTGATCCTAGGTACTTTCGTTTCGCTAAAGGCTCAAGCCATTCGGGTCAAGAAGCAGAACCATTAAGAGGTGATACCGAAATGAGTTCTGAAGCCAAACGGAGTAAGTCTGATTATGAAGATGGTTCGAAAGAAGTGTATTCAAAAGGTTCACCAACCAATGCAAAGTCCAAGACGATGCAGGGGATAGAATTTTCTTATGCAGATTCGGATGATGAGGATATTTGTCCAACATGCCTTGATGGTAAAAACTTAAAAAACTAGTTTGATGCTTCTACATTATTCTCTTTGAATCCATTTCATATGCATCTCTTTATGCTTATTGCTACATGAGAAAGAGCGTGTTACGTTGCTAGCAGATCGTTATAACTAGCTTTCTCTTGTTCCTTTGGTTTCATTGCTTCATTTAACGAACTCCTGAGAAATTAGGCCATTTATAGTCATAGTTCATAGGATAGATACTTTCAAGAGGCCATATAAGAACTTATTTGCAAACTCTAGTAACATCTGAAGTAGAGGATTAGGTTGCTTGTGATCTCCTATAGTTTATGTTGAATTTGGAGAAATCAACTCAGTAATCTTCGTTTCGCAATGTGCAGATTACACGCCAGAGAATCCGAAGATAATCACCAAGTGCTCTCACCATTTCCACCTTAGCTGTATTTATGAATGGATGGAGAGAAGTGAAACTTGCCCTGTCTGTGGAAAGGTAACTCGTTGCTTTCGACAAAGTTTCAAACTTCGAGTTTGGTCGAATGTTACATCAAATCTCCTTTTCATAGATATTAAAAGTGCATCAAAACTGTATAGAATTTGCCATTAATGATATCTTTGTTGAAGATAATGCAGTCTAATTCTATCGTATCGATATGCATCTTTACGCAATTTCCGATTTAATATTTCAGGTGATGGCATTTGATGAAACTGGCTAAGTAAGGGAACAGAAAGGCTATGATGAGTCTTCGTTGCATGATAAAATAATACAGAGAGAAATCACTTGTACATATAAATCTTCTGTGAAATTGTGAATATCCAGATGCCTTACAGTAAATATGAGAAATTGCGTAAAATTGTGAACAAATTTTATAGACTCATTATCTATATATTTCATCTTCAAGAAGATTATTGGAATTGAACAAAAAAAGTTTGAATCTTTCAATAATTTGTTATCCAGAACATGATTTCTTATACATAACCTATTTAGCAGAGGATGGAGAATGTTTAAAATTAAGGGTGATTTATTAGACAAACCATGAAAGACCAATGATTCGACAATTCTCCCAAAATAACAACGTTTTGTTAATAAAGAGATTAATGAATTTAATTTTCCAAAGTCAAAATAATACAAAAAATATAGAAACTAAAAATAAAATAAAAACTCAACTCATCATCAGGAAAAAAAAAAACCAAATTAGATAATACTCATAATATTCAATACCTAAGAAGTTTCATAGAGACTTCTAGGTATCCCTTATACACTACACATCGATCACTATTCAAACCGACGAGGTTGGCTTTAGAGTTGAACACGTTATGGCTGGTCCAAGGAGGCAATTTAATCTTGGCACGACCCATCACAATAGTACCGTTCGATGTTCCAGGATCTCTGTACGAAAATCCTCTAAGCAATTCAACGTAAAGATATTGATCAGCAGGAGAATCTAAAGGAATTTCAAGTTTTTGTTTGAAACAATGGAAGCCTTCGAAAGACTTTACCACTTGTGTTCCGTACTGATCTTCTTCGTCTGTCCATGCCATAACTCTATAGTATTGAGGACCATTGTAAGGTTTCGTAAGATCTCTTTCATCCACTGTGAATCCTTGAAAGATCCTTAGGACTAACACTGTGTTTTCGGGATCAACCAAAACTTTTTTCCCATCACGAATCAATCTTTGTTTCTTGTCTGCTTCTCTCTCTAAATTTCTCATCGGAAAGGAGTAGTTTTTAAGATTTTGCTGCGTTAGGATTTGTAAGGATTAATATATATAGAGATTTGGAAATGGAATATTTCTTTTTTTTTCCGAGAGATAAAAGAGAATTTCTATTTAGTTGCCCAACAAAAAAAAGGAGAATTTCTATTTATTTTTATTATAAGATATATATATATATATATATATATCTATATACATATAACCGTTTTGTGATAGAGTTAGTTGATTCAATTTCGATCAAAATTCCAGCGATGAGATTATCTCTACATTTATCTTCAATAAGATTATTCAAAATGAAAAAAAGTTTGAAGCTTTCAATAATTTGTTATCCAAAAACATGATTTCTTATATATGCATGTATTTCTAAAATAAGAAGAAGGAGAATGTTTGAGATTAACTTCTCTGAATCATTAGACAAACCATTTAAGACCAAACCTGTATTTAATTATTACTTACAAAGTTCTTGAAAACTTAGAACTCAAAAGCTCAACATAACAGAACAAGACATAATCTCCATAGACATATAAAAACTTCAACAACTCTTGAGTTCACTGTTTTGTGTGTTTAAGCTAAGGCCGCTTCAAACGCACTCTTGAATGTCTCGGGAGGTTGCGCACCACTCAGTTTTACCTTCCCATTGATCTGACCAAACAATACAAAGTAGAGATCCACAACAAGACTTAAAGAGTAAGAACACATAAAAAAAATGGCAATGAATCATGATCTTATTATAGTGGCAATCAATCTTGAAGCACATAAACTTACAGTGTAATATGGAACTCCTGTGATATTTCTCGAATACTTCTCCATCTCTTCTTTCACCTTCATTACACAAAAGGATCAGAACATATCATTCACTTACTATAAAAGAAACTAATGATTACATGATTCAGCCAAAACACACACCTCTGTAACTCCATTGTTAGGCTCTGAGAGGTATTCTTCTGCTCCTTCTATGCCAATCTTTTTGGCCGTATCAACCAAGAACTCCCTGAATTCATCCGCAAGCGTTATAGGTTACCGACAAGAGCTTTGTGATAAAAAAACCGTGAGTTTATACCTGTCGCCGATGAACTTTCCCTGCGTGAAGTAACCGAGACACAGTTCCTCAACAAGGCTATGTTGTTTATCTGGCGCTTGTTCTCCAGCGTAATGTATAAGTCTATGACTATCCAGAGTGTTGCCTCTGTGTTCATATCACCAAAACGTTTAGAAAAGAACAGAAGAAATCTCTCTTTCTTGGTTAAAGAATGGTGCTTACGTGAGACCGGATGTGTCATACTCTAAACCAATACCTTTGAAGATCTGTGATGGAACAAAGATTGTCTCAAGATTCTCTCAACAAGAACATAAAGCTCTCTTTAAAGAATCAGTAAGTGAAAAAACCTCGGACATTCTTGTGAACATTCCTTCACATCTGCTTCCAAATTTCTGTCGATAAAACTCTTTCTTACTCACACCTTCTTTAGGTGCAGATGCATCAAGGAAAAACGGATGCCATCGAATCTATATCATCATAAATTGAATAACATAAGCATCTTCATCATTCTCCAAGTAAACAAAATTAAAGAGTGTGAGAGAGTTTAACCTCAAAGTTATATTGATCTTTAGATGAATCAATGGCTTTGTCAAGATTCTTCTTCCCCACAAAGCACCATGGACACACCGTATCCGAGCTTACATCAATTTGGATGAGCCTTTTTGAAGTGGTGTTGCTTGCAGACTCAGCCATTGGGAGATCTTTCTAATCAATTTCAGTCACAACTCAGAGATCAGATTTGAGAATTCAAGAATCCATTAAACTCATAAACTCAACAAAAACAAGACAGAAGCTTGATCTTCAATTTCAGACAACAGAGCAGTTGGATCCAAAACTGTTCAAACTAAATGCCCCTTTTAGTCATATCAAAGTTCCTTCTCTGAAAATTTCCTCTGAAAAATCTTAAATTGGACTCAGAGATAAATTTTTAGAGATGAAACTTCTAAATTTGATTCATCTGCAACACACAAAATCTCTCTAAATCACCCAAATTTCTAGTTCTGACAAGCCTTTGATAAAACAAGAAATTGAAGAAATGAACTTTACGCTTCAAAATTTTTTATTTGGATGAAAATTTTCAGATTTGAGTCTGTAAAGGTAAGAATGATCCATTCCAAATTGTCCAAAATCTACGCATTACAAGCACATGTGTATCACATGATCTAAAACTTATTTTCTGGGTTTACCTGGAAAAAATTGGAGGAAGAAGATCGTGAATCTCTAATGGAGAGACAAGTCACAAGAGTATGTTATATAAATATAGATACAGAGATAATCACGATTCACCAACCATGATGATGAATTTCATTTTCTTACATCTTTCTTTGACTAATAATCTGTATACAGAAGTATTTTCACGCTATTTAAAATGATTGTAGCAAACAAGCAAATGGCCCATTAGCTCAGTTGGTTAGAGCGTCGTGCTAATAACGCGAAGGTCGCAGGTTCGAAACCTGCATGGGCCATTTTAACTCTATGTCATTTTCTTTTTTTTTTTTCTCATGAAATGGTTATTTTTCTGGGATTATTATCTCTTTTTCTTTAGGGTGAAATTAGGTATATGGAAAAAATTAAAAAAAAATTATTTTGGTAAATGACAGTTGTTATTTTAAAATGCTAATTTTTTTTTGTTCAAAAAATGCTAAAAATATATTTACAAAAATATAACACTTTATTTTTTTTTAATAAATTTGAAAAAATATATTTATTAAGCATTTCCGTGATTTGTGCTACTTGCTTAGGATAATACGTAATGAATATATTTTTAAAGATTTGTCCCTTAATGCATGTAAATATAATACGCTAAATAGTTATATATACTCTCTATAATAATAGATCACACATTGATATGATAGATTTATAATTTTATTCGATAAAATAGATGTCTAGATCGATCTATATAAAAAGATGGGAAAATTAGAAATAAAAGATCATTTTTTTTTTGGATTTGTCCATATACACCTTTATTTGAAAGTTGCATTTTATGCCTAAATTATCATTTTGTTAGATTTATTCACTCTTTTTTCTTAAAAAAAAATCAAAAGGGTATAAAAAAACCATAATGTTAATTTGCTACGTAAGGATAATCAAAAATATGAATTTTTGCACATGTTTTGGATCGAAAAAAAAAACCGGTCTAGTAGATTAGAATTCACCTTCTGTCTTTTGTACATGTTTTACGTAATTTTAGATTGCATATTCTACACACTCTACATGTTCTTCGAATATTTAGAATTCATATGTGTACTACGGGTTTATAACACAAATTAGGCAGATGTTCTAAAAATTTAGAATACGAATTCTATACTTTACTCTATGTTATACTATAATTTAGAATATGTATTCTACCATTTACTCTATTTCTACGATAAATTAGAATATGTTTTCTACCATTTATCATATGTTCTACGGATTCAGAACATCAATTCCAAATATTTTTAGAATTCCGAAAAAAAGGAAACCGAATCGAAAAATAAGGAAACATAATCTTTATGCAATCTAATATTTAAAGAAATCTTATATGTTGTTTAGATTACGTTCTAAAAATTCAGATACATGTTCTAACTAGTCTAAAACAATATATGTAAAAAAAAAAAAAGTTTAAAACAATAGACAAAAAAGTGGACCCGTTTTTTCAAACTCAAAATCGTGAACCTTTCTCATATCGAGATTTTTTTTAGTGTCAAGGATGAATATGCTGCAGGTCTATGTGATTTCTGGTGTATGAAGATCGTTTGGCAACAAGGAGTGGAGATTCATTGTTGATGAAGAAAAACGAGCGAGATTACTGAATTTGCACACAATTACAATGCTTGAAGAGCTTAAACTCATGGTTTTAGAAGATTACGAAATAGAACAAAGTATGGTAGATATGAAATTTAGTTATTTACCTACTGATCTGAGCGTTAATTTCCTCCTGTTGTTATCACGAACGATCGACAAGTGAAAATTTTTGTTGGGTATTCGAAAAAGAAACTTCAGAAATCTATGATTAAAGGTGCTCCGATTGAAATAACTAGGTTGATCCTGAATTAAGATGAAGCGGGAGAGAGACGATGAAATCGACAATTTAGAAGACCAACTGTTTAATTCTTCATAGATTTCAATTTATTATCTATAAACCCTACCCCAAATTGCTTGAACCAAGAAACTACAAAAGAAACGAGGAAGAAGAGAAACGAAGGAAGAACAAAAACGAGGAAGAAAAAAAAAAAGTTGCGACCTTTTTACCATTTTTTTTAATTTTAAATTAATTTTTCTAATTTTAAAACTAATGTGAGACATTCTTTTTGAAATAGAGGGTTTAATAATAACTCTTTTTTTATTGGTTACGAAATTATGAATATAAATTTGAAGAAAAAAAAGTTTAATTCACAAAATTAGGGGTATAATAGGATTTCAATTAATATAAAGTATAAATCAACAAATCCAAAATATAAAAGTGTAGATGGACAAATCGAAAAAAAATGATCCTTTATATCTAATTTTCCCTAAAAAAATAGTATGATATATACTAAGAAAAGTCTAGCGTTCTACAACACTTAAATAATATAAAGAAAAAAAATATTTGATAAATTAAATGTCGACATGAAAAAATAATCCGCTATAGAAAAATTATAATTCCGGCCGGTAATAGTTAATAAAATGGGTAAAATTATCCAAAATGCTCAAGAATCTGTTCACTTGAAAAGAAGAAAAAATCTTGTCATTTAATCTCTAATTTATTCACTACATTTAATTTTCTCTTCTCATTTGGACAACTCTTTTAAAAATGTAAATTGACTATGCACTACCCATGAGTACCATCATGCATGATCTCATATTGCATGATCTCATATTGCATGATCTCATATTGCATGATCTCATATCTATTTCTGATACGTTTTCCTATTTTGTGCTCCTTGCTTAGGTCTAATAGACACTTCACTCGTTGACAAATTTATATTCAACGAAGAAGAAACTCAAATAGTAAAGGACAAAGGGACAAATCCAGAATAACTTGGCTTTACTTGATCTTAGCACTTTTTTTTCTTTATAGCCAAGGGATTTGAAAAATTAGGTAAAACATATCCTTCTGAACTGAAATTTCTTGCCTTTCTTGGGTTTGGGTCTTTTGACTAGTGAATATGTTTTCTTCTTAAAAAGGAAAATTAAGATTTTCGAACAAAATTAAATAATAAAAAAAGCTAGGATATAGTCTTTTACAATTCATCTAAGACATCTATAATGACCGAAATGGAACAACAACGATTTTTGTATATGGTAGAATCCGATCATTGGTCTTGACCCACATAACGATTCATCTATCCAATCCACTCGAAAAAACCACTGAACTACACGCTCTTAGCTGTTGCTCGACGATGAATTTACGATCAAATTTATGTGAAAAAAAAATTAAAATAATCTACAAAAATCATTAGCTATCTAATCTCTATATAATTCTTAACATCCATTTAGATTTATATATTGGTTGATGTAGTCGTGTCTTATCATATAAAGAAACAATCAAACAAAGCCAAGATATGTTAACAATTTAACAAACCCCAATACATTCACACTGACCTTGTGTTCGAGTCACTGAACAGCACGTGCAATTGAAATAGTACTAAAGTAAGTAACTATAAATTATGAAATTAAAGTGGAGGGAAGAATTCAACAATTCTATAACGTATACTTTGTTAAACTAAATAAATGATCGCCAACACTTGCCGTTTCAAATCTCAAATGCATTATGTTTCATAAAAAAATTATATATATAGTTTTCAATTTAAATTTTTATAAACATATATAGTGTAGTGTGTTGAGAGAATACAACTTAAAATAATTTTTTGACTAGTTCATCATATCGAATTCTCTTGGATTTGCAATATATTTCGACTGTTTCAACACCTAAACTCATCTATAAATTGAGCTCTAAGTCTCTGACGTTTCTTATCTCTCCCCAAAAACCTAATTATTCAAAGAAGACAAAAAAAAACAACATATCTTCAAAGAATTGCTTCAAACTAATATATGGCATTGAAGAGTCTCTCATTTCTTGTAGCTACATCTCTCTTAGCTATAACACTTCAATTAGCCATTGCTTCTGATCCGAGCCCTCTTCAGGACTTTTGTGTCAGCACCAACACCTCAGCAAATGGCGGTATGCATGATCATGAAATATTCCTAATAATTTCTACTCTTACTTTTCATCGATTTCTCTTTTCTTAACACTCTTTTTCATTGGTTACTATGTTAAGTTTTTGTGAATGGCAAGTTCTGCAAGGACCCGAAGCTCGTCACAGCAGATGACTTCTTTGACTCAGGGCTACACGAGGCGAGAAATACTGACTCTAGTCCAGTTAGGTCTGTCGTGACAGCCGTCAATGTTAACAACATTCTAGGGCTAAACACTCTTGGAATCTCACTTGTCCGTATAGATTATGGAGCGTACGGACAAAACCCGCCTCACACGCACCCACGTGCCACCGAGATCTTGTATGTCGCGTACGGAACTCTTTCAGTAGGGTTTGTCACATCAAACGGAGATGGAAACCGTCTCTTCACCAAAACACTCAACATGGGTGATGTGTTTGTGTTTCCAGAGGGACTCGTTCATTACCAACTGAACACTGGACAATCACCCGCGGTCGCATTCGCTGCTCTGAGCAGCCAAAATCCAGGTGTTGTCACTATTGCTAACACTTTGTTTGCGTCTAAGCCATCGATAGACCCGAACGTTCTTGCAAGGGCGTTCCAGTTGGATCCTAGGGTTATTGTGGATCTACAGAACAAGTTCCAACCAAAAACTTAGAAAATATCGTGCTTTTGAGTTGCTTTAATCTTATGTACCTCTCCATCTGAATAAGGATCTTGTATTATCCGTTCATCGTAACATGACATGATGTTTGTAGTTGCTTTTACATTATCAAATTCTAAACGAATCAATGTTCTTATGTTTTTTATAAATGGATAAAAGTTAATGTTTTAAACATCATTTTGGAAATTCACGAAAATATCCCTTTTGCGATTGAGTTTTTTTTTTTACGTCAAGGTGATAGAGAAGCAAATGGCCCACCCAATTATCCACGCAAGAGTGAAGAGTGTCTTACCAGAAAACATACACTTATTATTAAGCATGGGCTTTATACGGCCTTGTGCCATTGTTATAATCTTTGGAAGTGTATTCAATCAAAAATTTGAAATAATTAGCATAAAAATGATAAAGCATATGTTATTTAATCATTAATTTTATAAAGTTCAAATGTTATCTGTTATAATATTTATAAATGTTTCTTACAATCCAATATTATTGAGCCAGTCATTTGAAAAAGTATTTTCACATCCAGAAATATTTTAAACATTGTTTTTTTCTTTTAAATGATTTAAGGTGTTTTAGAGGAATTTTAAAATTTTAGTTAAAAATTCCAAAAAACAAATTTCTCATAGATTGGAGTGAGACGGCAATAAATCCCAACACTTTTCATAAATTCAACTAAATAGTCAAAATCATTAAAAAAAACCTAGAAGAACTTAACTCATTCAAAACATATAGTTCAATAAAAATAGTGTTCTGATTGAAATTACGGTTGTTTTATGGGATGAGATGGTAAAATTTACATTTTAAGAAAACTTTAATGAGCGGAGAACTCACGCCTAAGATATCATATAACAGGTGAACATACAAATTAAACGACAGATTCACGATCATTTGGTTCAAATTTATATAACAGAGTTAAACATTGCGCAATAACATCCATTTTTTAACATCGATTTAGATTAACATATATATAAGTTGATACAGTCGTGCCTACTCACTTAATGAAACAATCAAACCAAAATAGTTTCACATTGACATTTGGTTGAGTCAACTCAGCTGCATGTGCAAATGAAATATAATCAAAACGAGCGTGTATAAATTAGTGACTAATTGAGGCAAGATAATCATTAAACAAACATTTTATGTATAATTTTTTCAACACTTGCCATTTCAAACTTCAGTTGGATCATTTTTCATTAGAAATCAAAATATTTTGTACTTTTATATTGTACTTTTTGTAATTGAAGTTTTAGCTTACCGTAAACATGGTGTGGAGCACGATTTAAACAAACTTCTCAACCATTTCAAACTTCTAATTCATACATTTTCGAATTTCCTAGATTTGTACAGGTGTATGTATACATTTCTATTGACTAATTCAGCACCTAAGCTCATCTATAAATTCAGCTCAATGTCTCATTGTTTCTTACCTCTCAACTAAAACCATACTCAAGAAATTAACAAAAAACACTTCTCTTCTTTAAATGGCAATGAAGAGTCTCTCCTTTCTTGCAATTCTATCTCTTTTGGCTTTGACACTTCCATTAGCCATTGCTTCTGACCCGAGCCCTCTTCAAGACTTTTGCATTG
>OVAY01000498.1:0-13648 GCA_900406395.1 Kernera saxatilis
ATGAAATCTGTTCGAATAATAACTACTAATCATCACGAACTCGAGCCTCAATACCATGAAACGATAAGCAGATCGTGGTGAAAAAGAGTAGAGCATATGGAAACGTGACCTAAAACAAACATATAATCGAAGAAACCATGGAGAACCGATAGAAGAAAGCGAACAAATCTATAGAACGCCGAAGATAAATGTTAAAAAAGTATGTAGGAGTAATATATTTATAGCACAAGTAATAGGGTTTAGGGTTCCAAAACAATTGCAATTTGTGGAGGGTGGTTGAGATCATCTATATCAAAATCGACGTTTCGGATCGAATAAAAAATAAAATGATAACGAACGGCTGAGAAAAAAAAAAAGAAAATCGACGGTTAAGATTAAATTTTAATCAGGGGCATAATAGAAATTAGCCACTCTGCAGATGAATATGGAGTATTTTTCACACCTTATTTAATATAATGATAACTTGGTAACTTTTACCAAATCTTGGCAAAACCATGCAAACGTTTTTTTATAATCAGTAAGTTTAAGACCGAGGCTTTTAATTTCTTATGATTAGTTGCATCGTCGAATAACCGATTCACCAAATTTTCAAATGTACTAAAGTATAGCACCACCGAAATCTTTTCTTATTGCTTACTTTTTTTCATTCTCTGCTCCTTCAACATCTCTTTTAGTACATTTTCAAATAGGAATTAAATAAATTAAAGTTTAGCTGTTTCATGGTTACATGTTAAAAAACATGGTTTGCACATTTTTAACGTCTGAAGGTGAATTTTTTTTTTTTTTTCACATGTTCTGGAGATTAGTTTGGATTTTAATGTGAATTTTCTAATTATTAAAAAGAAAATCAATAGTTATAAATATCCCTTTGCAATAGGAAAAATAACTAAATAACAGTATCAAAGATATAAAATATCAAATACATATTGATATATACGTATGGCCGGATGGTGACAAGCCGACCTTAGCCAATCCAATAGACAATAGTTATATCCTAATCGAACTAGTTGGTTTAACCATATTAATTAAATGAGCCGAAGGATAATTTCTTTACAAGAAGAACAACAAAAATCAGAACGAGTGGTTGTAAATGAAAGAGGAATGGGTCATATTTGTAATCTAATAAAAGTTTATATAATCCAATGGGAATCAGTTGAAGAAGAAATAAATACCATCATGTGGGGGTCGTAATCTCGAGCACGGTGGGCGGTAATAAAGAAATAGTAACCGAAAGAAGAGAAGAAAGGGTAGGGTCCCTTGGGGTTGTTGGTGAGATGCTATAAAAGGACAGCTACGTCTTGCTCTGTTGTTTGGTAAGCTCTTCTCTAGTTGCCTTATCATCTCTCTCTCTCTTTGAAGGATATATATATATATATATATATAGCAGCAACTAGCAAGCAGCAAGAAAAAATGGCAAAGGTTCATCCCAAAGGCGAGAAGAATCCGTCGTTGGAAACGGGCGGGGAGGCGTCTGTGTTAACGGTTTGGAAGAAGTCTCTGATGTTCAACTGCAACGGCTTCACGGTGTTCGATTCCAAAGGGGATCTGGTTTTCCGAGTGGACAACTATATGCACGGCAACAGAGGCCAGATCCTTCTCATGGACGCCGCCGGCAAGCCTCTCCTTACCATCCGCCGCAAAGTATATATTTATCATCTTATATATATTGATGAACAGAGGCTTGGAGACTGCTGGGTGGTGTGCGAGGGAGAGACAAGGTCGAAGCCGCAGTTGACGGTGAGGAAGCGCCTCAGCATACTAAAATCAAAGACATTGGCCTACGCCACCAGCACAAATTCCCAAACAACAAGATACAACATCCAAGGTTCATACTCCCGGCGATGCTGCCTAGTGTACGACGCTATGCAGAGGAAAGTTGGTGAGCTGATAAGAAAAGAGGGCGTGGGAGACGACGTGTTCCGCCTCGTCGTCCACTCTTCTCTCCAATCTCCCATCGCCATGGCCCTCGTTATACTCCTTGACCAGATGTTCGGCGGCTCCTCCTAGACACTTTAGTATCTTTTTTTTCTTTTCATCATTTTGCTTGGAGAAGAGATATTAGGGCCAAATAGATGCCTTCACACATGTTTAACTGATAGCAAAACTTATGTATACGATTCCATTTTCTCAAAAAGATACTGGATTTGTATTATATCACAAAAACAAATTGTGTCCCCCCAAACTCGGGCCTAATTGTCACCTGGCCCAGTCAATTCTCAATTGAACACACCATTATGAATTGATTTAGCCTCGGTGCTTATTGTACAACTGGACCATACAATACACTTTGCCTATCATTAATTACATATCACTAAACCCAAACAACAGTCAAAACATAAAAAAAATGTAAACTGTAATCCTTAACGGCGGATGTGGAGTCCCTGCTCTATAAAGTTAGGCTCACTTCTCCTCAACTTTAATTGGCGTGGAGTTACTCTTTGTAACACGCACTTCCCGGAGTAAAGGAAATCCCAATAGGGCCGACAATCATGTTTGGGTTTAGGAGATTGGGCTCTAGAAATACGAAATAGACCAGTAGAATTTGAACATGCCTTTTAACACAAGTTTCTCGTAAAATTATCACGGATTAAGCATTTAGAGCGAAGCCGAAGATTTCATGTAGCTCAAACAAAACGATTTTTCTTTTCGGAATTCGGAATTTTGGTTTTGTTCAAAGAAATTCGGTTCGGTTCTGGTATTTTACCTATTTATCGTCATAAATCTTTTGAAGAACTCATACACAAAATTAGCAACATTTCAACTTTTGTTCCATCAGTTTTTTATTTTATTTTTAAATTGAGTTTATCTAAAGTACCCTTTCAAAATTAGAAAGAAAGAAAGGAAACATGTGAAAGATGTGATGTATGCATGTGATTCCCCAAGAGATAGGCGACCAATGATTGATGGGGTCAGCTAGCTATTATCAGTGTCCAAACTATATTATTAGAGACTCCGATTTAATTATACCATTAATCCCCCGATCCCATCGAGGGCTTTGATTTGATCCGACAATATTAAAAATAAGTACATATATCCTCTTGATTAATCCTCATCAATTGTTGTATGTGATCACATGCTCATATATGCTTCCTGAATGCATATATAGTATGAGCTGTGAGCTGCTAGCTAGCTGGATCAATTTGAATATATTTAATTATTGCTAACTAATCATTCAATGAGGGAAATTAGTAGCAAGAGAACACATCTTATAAATGTATAGCTAGTTAGAGGGAGTTTTGGGAAGTAATTAACAGGATGGACCAAGGAGAGAATGAGGTGGGATGGATGAATGAAGTCTCGGATAGCAGCGACGATGGTGAATCTTTCATTGAAATACAAATCAACAAACCAGTCACTGGACTGAGCAACTCATCTTCTTCTTCATCTTCTTCACCATCTCCCGGAAATGAAATGCAGGCGGCAGCGATCTTCTCATCGGCCTCTAGCTGCTTCTCTGCATACAGCAGCGTGACGAGGTTGATGATGAAACTGGGGTGTTTGAGTATAGTGGGAGTCATAAGGGAGAAAGTGAACGTGGGAGAGAAGTGGGTCCTCAAAGTTATACACGGACGACGAAACAAGAGCTCCCTACATTACTACTGCCAAGGCAGCACTAATTACAGCGATGAAACATTAACGGACGACTCCCTCAAGGCAGCCATCGCTTACTGCAATGCCTCCTCTCTCTCTCCCGTTTCTATAAGTCACCAATATTTGGGCCTTGGGTCCAATCCAATGGCATCATCTATATAGCAGCTAGCGCATTTAATATTATCGCTTTAATGCGTGAGACTGAGAACCAAGCAAGAGAGACGTCGTTATAACTGGACACGTCAAAGAAAGAAGGTATCAATCACTCTTCATCCATACCCAATGTGACACCTACGTGCTTCACAGCTCACAAGTCTCTTCACGAGTTGGCTAGTTTAGTTTTTTTTCTCTTTTTCTTTCGGCAGGCTAGTTTTACGAGTTTCACATTGTATTCAAATTTACAATAACTACTTTAATTCCCTTTACCGTCACAATAAAGATGAGGAAAAAATATTATGCTCATTGTTGCTGTGAATAATTATTTTTATTTTAGCAAAGGAACTCAGAATAACACACAAATATAATTATTATCTATAATTCTCTCTCTCAATTACTCTATGTTATTCTAATTTTAAAATGTAATTAATCTAACATCTCACCAGTCATAGTACCCTAGTTAAACCCAAAAAGGGAAAAGGTAAATGAATCGGCCTTTTGGGCTTAGAAAGGGAAAGGAGTAACCATTAACAAAGGAAGGCAAGAGGCACGTGGCAAGCACAACAGTGAGAGAGAGCGAATATTTAGTCGAGAGAAGTCTTTGATTCCTCAATCATCAAAATCTCAATCAGACTCACTTCTCTGTTTTTCTTCCCTCAAATTCGCTGCTTTTGGCTTTGCGTTGGGATTAGCGATTGTCAGAATGATAGCGCGGATCCTAGCCGCCTTGGCCGATTCCATGGAGATTCCGGCGGCTGCCGGTGACTCGGTGCTGGGTACCATCAAAATCGCTGTGATGCCAATTGCCAAAGTTTTCACCATGTGCTTCTTGGGGCTTCTCATGGCCTCCAAGTACGTCAACATCTTACCTCCCTCTGGCCGCAAACTCTTGAACGGGGTAATTTCTTCTCACTTTTTTTTCCCCTTTGCACTAACCGAACCGAGTTTTCTCAACTTTGAACCTGTGTGTGTCCTCTTCTCATACAGTTGGTCTTCTCGCTTTTGCTTCCCTGCTTGATCTTTTCCCAGCTCGGACAAGCCGTCACTCTCCACAAAATGCTTCAGTGGTTTGTTTCCCTCCCTAGTCCCTAGTCCTTTGTCCCTGTTCTATAGACCAAATAGTCCCTGGTCCGTAACGCATCTTCTTTTTGGCTGCTCATCTATCAGGTGGTTCATTCCGATGAACGTCCTTCTTGGTACTATCTCAGGGTCGTTAATCGGCTTCCTTGTTGCTACCATTATTCGTCCACCCTACCCTTATTTCAAGTTTACAATCATACAAATTGGAGTTGGTTAGACCCTTTTTCCTAAGTCACATACCGTACCCTCGCTTGTCTGCTCTGTGACTAGTCTCAGTTTACGTGCCTTGTTTCTTTCAGGTAACATTGGCAATGTGCCTCTTGTTTTACTAGCGGCTCTATGTAGGGACACCTCCAACCCTTTTGGTGACTCCGAAAAATGTAGCATTGATGGCACTGCTTACATCTCCTTTGGTCAATGGGTACGCTTTTCTCTCTCTTAGACTGCCTCTATACTATATACTTTGTAAGCTATTATACTTACTAGAACCAGAGCATTAGCTGCTCAAGTTTATGTCTTTGCTGTCTCGTCCTTTACAGTGACACAGTTCCTTGGCTTTTGTCTTCTCTGTTTGATGAAGAGGAGCTAGATGTATGATAACAGTATCCTCATTGAAACTATCTTATATAGGATCTTTATTCCTAATCTACTATTTGTCCTCAGTGTTTATGGAGTTGGATATTGTTTCGGCTCCCTCCTCTAGTTTCCATGATGAATCTCTCTCAGGGACTTTAATTAACCACGAGGTTTAACGTTTATGTCAGGTTGGCGCCATCATCCTCTACACCTATGTGTACCAGATGTTTGCTCCTCCTCCAGAAGGATTTGATGCTGAAGAAGAAAATCTTCCTTTGAAAAACCTTCCAGTAGATGCTGCTCCAGAACAAGTCCCATTGCTTACTCAAAATCACCCCAAGGACATTTCACCTGCTCAAGTTCGCCTACCTCTACAGAGCACCGAACCTAGAGGAAGAGGGGATTCAAGGAAAGGCAAGGTGAAAATGCAATTATGGATTTTAATTTGATGGTTCTGGAGTATTTTACCTGTTATAAAGCCGGTCCTTATGAATTTATATAATTTTCTCTGTGATGTAGATTACACAGATCTTTGTTTTCCTCTATGAGAAGTTGAAACTGAAGCAAATTGTCCAACCTGCAATAGTTGCTTCAGTAAGTATCTCGTCTGTTCTGTTCTCCTGTATTATCTGGCAATCCGATGAACAAGAGACCTTGCGATTGCCTTCAGCATGTAACTAAACTAGACGTGTTTTTGTTTTCAGATTCTTGCAATGATACTTGGTGCAATACCTTTCACGAAGAAGTTGATATTCACAAATGGTGCACCTCTTTTTTTCTTCACAGATAGCTGCATGATTCTTGGGTAAGCGCACTCTTTATTTGTCTTCTAGGAAACAGCTGTGAAACAATGAGTTAATAACTGTAAGACCTTAATCTATCAGGGACGCTATGATACCATGTATCTTGCTGGCACTTGGGGGGAATCTCATCAACGGTAGAATGGTTGCTCTATTTTCATACTGTCTTTGTTTTGAGCCCATCATAGGGAACTTATTGGTTCCATGCATAAATTTCAGGACCAGGAAGTTCAAAACTTGGTTTCAAGACAACAGCGGCAATTATATTTGGACGGTTGGTGTTGGTGCCACCAGTAGGACTAGGAATAGTGACATTAGCAGACAAACTTGGGTTCCTTCCTGCTGATGACAAGATGTTCAGATTTGTGTTACTCCTTCAGCATACAATGCCTACATCTGTGCTCTCAGGAGCTGTTGCTAACCTTAGAGGCTGTGGAAGGGAGTCGGCTGCTGTGCTCTTCTGGGTTCACATTTTCGCCATATTCTCAATGGCTGGATGGATGGTACTGTATATCAACATACTCTTCTGAATTCTTCTTGTTCTTCTTCTTCTTCACATTCATCATCTGACACTATACAAGCCTCTTAATTATACGCTGGTGTAAATACAGGGGCATCTCATATGTTGTGCCTGAACCAACCAAAAGTCGTTTTCTTTCTTCCTTTCTTGTGTAAATGTGAGTTTATAACTCTTATCAACTAATGCCAAATGAGCACACTTGCTTTTTTCTCTGAATAAATCAAGAATATTTGCAACACACAACACACAGCACAACTTTGGTTAAACTTCAATCAAACTAACATGTGGAAACAGCAGAAGTCAATGTTCAGGATATGAAACGGAAACAGAAACTCAAGCATCTTTTCGGGTCTGTAAAATAATACACATTATTAAGGACGAACACCTGGAACTGGTCATCAGTTGTCAGAAAAACGGCAGCCATCTTCTGGTCCTGTTCCCCCTTTGGCTGTGAGAGATTACTACATCCCTCCTTTGTGGGTTGCTTAGCCACATTGCCAACACAACGCCCACGAGACTCACAACTGGTGCAGCAGCCAGAAACAGCCATCTTCCTCTGCTAACTCTGCCCACACCAGCCTCACTCACGCCTCTCTCTACATATTCCTCTTCCCCCGCTTCTGTGCCATCATCAGAGGAGGAGCTATCCTCCTCGCTCACATCCAGCACATTCTGCTTTCGCTCCTCGTAATCTTTATCATCTGTTGGGAGCTCGTACCGACAGAGTGGGCAGGAGTTACGGGCACTCAGCCAAGGTACGATACAATGAGCATGGTATAGATGGAGACAAGGAAGCTGCGTGGTTTCTTTGCAGAGGGTGAAAAGCTCCTTGCAGACCGCACAGACTAGGCCCTTGCTTACATGCTCCTCTCCAATGATAACCCGTGGAAGATTCCTGACGCATGACACAGATGCAGGTGGTGCACCTCTTCTTGAATTGTCAGACTCAGCAAGTTGCTCAAGCAGTTCTTCAAAGCCTCTCTCATCAAGATAATCCGCAACATTTGCGGAATAAGGAGAGAACTCCATATCCTCCAAACCAGTGAAGATGTTGCGAGATAACGCCTGCCTCCTCTCTATAATTCTTTGACGAAACCCTCTCTCTACCTCAGGAGAATCAAACCGAGTCATGGAGCTGTAGCTGTCACTTGGACTTGCCAAATAATTTCTATACCGTGGTCCTGCAACCCCAGATGGACCCGCTCCTTCCTCACCATCTGCCTCCTCCCATTCCCTGTCTTCTTCGTCAGAGTTCCACTGGTTCAGAC
Source organism: Kernera saxatilis (assembly GCA_900406395.1). Classification (NCBI taxonomy): domain Eukaryota; kingdom Viridiplantae; phylum Streptophyta; class Magnoliopsida; order Brassicales; family Brassicaceae; genus Kernera; species Kernera saxatilis. The sequence goes on from OVAY01000498.1 coordinate 7,992, forward strand.
CAGCATGCATCGGGTCTATATCAGTGTCAAAATCAATGTCGCTCCTGTCGTCTGGTTGAAGAAAGATTTCCGCACTCAGGAATCCATGCCTGTCCGTGGAAGCATCAGACTCTCCACCGTAAGCACTAAAAGAAATGGCATCATTGTCACCATGTGAAAATCTGTAGAGGCTAAAACTAGCGTTTGATTCGGTTTCGCCATAGCGAGAATCGAAGTTGTCAAAATCTTCACTTTCAGATTCTGAGAAAATTCTCCATCTTGAAGAAGCACTTGGAGTGGTATGAGAGCTAGTGTCATTACCAGGAACCGTGGAGAGGCTTTGTCTTGCCATGCTTATCAAATGAGTGAATTGTTGGGTGGAAAGATCACCGACAGATTCAGAGCTGCCGTGCCTACTTCTACTTCTCCTTCTCCTCCTCCTCCTCCTTCTAGCTGTCTGCCTCCGGGTCAAGGGAGGCGCGGGGGTGCCGAAATCTTCAAGCAACAAAAACTTACAGTCTCCACATAAGCTGAAGATTTCAAGATCATCGGAAGCAGATTGTACGACTCTTCCACAGAGATTACACGCCGAAGATGGGATTGAATTGCTATCATCAGAAGGAACCTGAGGTTGCGATTCCATCGGATCTGAAAAGGGGGTAATACATAAAAGCAGGGTTAGATCACGCGTACGAAGAGGGCCAATTGCTCGGAATCTCAGGAAAAATCCGAAGACGAGGAGAAAAGATTGATTACCCAAGCAAACGAGGATGGAGGGAGATGCAAGAGAATGAATTTATGGTCAACGACGACGGATTAGCCAACCCAACCAAATCCAAAAGAGTTGTGTAAATTTCTCAGGGGAGACATCGTTTATCTCTCTTCTTTTTATCTGTATTTCCTTCCGCCCAGCATTACTATTAGCAACCAAAGTCTCCGACTCATCAAGAGGGTCTCAAGTTCTGTGATACTGCCAATAACAGGGAAACAAACTGATTAAAGAGGAACATTTGACTTCTCTAGTGTGATATATAGAGCACAACACAAGTAAAGAGGCTCTTCAATCCAAAATCTAGGTCCTTTTGCGACGTGCAGTGCAACAAGAAAGTGTTTGGCTATAAGAAATATTTACATCCACCATATTACTAAACAAAGAGCTCTCGATGATTTATCAGAACGTAGGTGGATGGTATCAAAGTTTTTTTTGTAGATATAACTGGGTTTCGGAATGCACACAACGAAGATGTTCTCTATAAAAACCTGATTAATTAGTTTAAAGGACAACACTCATTGCCAATTCAGATTCTGTCGAGTTTGTCCAAGGGCCATTAACAAAGACTAAATAATCACTGGCCTTCTTTTCTTTCGACCCTCGTGGGTCCGCATCCATCGATTTGTCCTCGTAATTTTATATCAATCGTCTCTCCTCTTGCTAAGCTGTAACTTATTTTCTAGGAGAAGAAACCGTAAAAGCAAACTTGAACCTAAATTATGGCGTATAGGAGAAAGCAGGGGATCGGAAAGTTTGCGACTTTCAAGGACGACATTGACCACCTTCCGCCGGAAAGTATCACCGCCGTCAAGGATAGATCACCGCCGGCTCGATCCTTCCGTGAGTCCCCTGCTTTTGACCAATCCAGATCTAAGGTTTCTCCTTTTTGACCCGCAACTGATTGCTTTATGTTTCCGCAGTTTCATGATCCGCTCTTAGAATATCAATACTGACCAATTTGACCGATCTTTAAAGTCCGAAGCTTGACGACGCTTCTGACTCTGTTAAAACTAAACCTTCTGATCTGATCATATTCAGCTGAGATCGAATCTAGTGATTAAGTAGGTGTTGTTGATGGATGCTTATAGCCTTTATCCAAACTTGTGTTCATCTATGGTCTGTATAGGAGTTGTCATTATCAACTGCTGTTCATGATCTTTCTTCTCCCTTTGATCCTGTGTTTCTCTGTGGGTGTATACTGCAGGATTTTACGGCATACGAGACCGAGCCAAGGGGCTTGTGGGGAGTCATAGCCCAGAAAGCAAAATCTGTTATTGAAGATGATAAATCTACTGATAGCTCAGCAGCTTCTCAGGTTTTGTTTTGGTGATTTCAAGTACATACATGATCCATCCTCTTTATTTGACGTCATCATGGTTTGGTCTGTGATTGTAGTCCCGATTTTCATACCTGTCAGACGAAGGGTTCAAGAAAATGGATAATCCCAAGCTCCGGAGAGGGCTGGATAAGCTTACATCTTCTCTTAACCAGATTGGTGACTCTTTTGAGAAAGCCTTTGAGGTGTTTCTTCTTCTCTGTCATTCCGGTTTTTTATTGTTTTGCTTGAATTGCCTTAGATCTGTTCCTTGTTTCTCCAGGAAGGCCGGACACTCGTGGGGAATAAAACAGCTGATATCATCCAGGAAACACGAAAACTTCAAACTAGACGAAGAGGAACTGGAGGTGAAGAAGAGAATCAGAATCAATCTTATGGAGTTAGTAGTTCATGGAAAAAGTCTCCAGAGCAGCCACCGCAGTTAAATCATATGGAACATGAGACTCAACTCAAGGCATCTCGCGATGTAAGATCCAGTCTTGATTGTTGATTGCGCATTTATGATGGCTCTGTTTGTTGATAGTTTCTTGCGTGAGCTGTAGGTGGCGATGGCCACGGCTGCTAAAGCAAAACTCCTCCTCCGAGAGCTGAAAACTGTGAAAGCAGATCTTGCATTTGCGAAAGAGCGTTGTACTCAGCTTGAAGAAGAGAACAAACACCTGAGGGAGAACCACCGTGAGAAAGGAAGCAACCCTGCAGACGAAGATTTGGTAAAGAACTGAGTGATCTCATGTTCTAATTTGTGTGTGTTGCATTCCATCTAACAACTCGGTGTGGATGCTGTTGTATCAGATTCGGCTCCAGCTGGAGAGCCTACTAGCAGAGAAAGCACGGTTGGCTCATGAAAACTCAGTGTACGCAAGGGAGAACCGGTTCTTGAGGGAGATTGTAGAATACCACCAGCTCACGATGCAGGATGTTGTGTACATAGACGAAGGCAGTGAAGAGGTGACACAAGTTTACCCTTTTGTACCCACTTTGATGACTTCTTCACCTGCGGAGCTCACGCAGTCTCCGAGTGAAGAGATGATTAAAGAAATTCTTCAAGTCGCTGACCATAACATCCAAGAGAATGTGATTTCGGATTCTTGAATTCATTATTTGTCGTGCTCATGCATTCATTCATTTTTATACACGATGAAAGCACTACGGAATATAAAAGGCGATTTTATATTAACAAATGAGATTGTATGAACATCTTCAAGGCATCAGTGGTGTCTTTCGTTCACAGCACAAATGGCATTGTTGTATATCAATACTCTCTAAGAAGACTAGTGAGTGAGCAAGCGAGTCTTGAGCGTCTTTTTACTTTTGGAGTCTTTGAATGTGTTTTTAATTAGAATATCTGGAAGAAAAGGCTGGTGGATCCATCACCGAATGATTTTAGATCTGCTGGTTTGACCAAGGCCCTGCACAGAGGACACGTCCTCTCTCTCTCAAACCTGCCAAGTCATCATCACATTCCTTCAACATCCAGATTCACACACAAAGAATAACTGCAATATGCACAAACACCTCACCACTCTGAAACGCAATCTTCGCAAAACATGTGTTTGCAGCGAAGAAGAATTGGGGTGTGCATCTTCTCCTGGCAGATGGCACACAGGTCACCCGCCGCATTCACCTGCACACATTAGAAAGCCACTTCTTTGCTCGTTTGGGCTTGAATCTTAAGAGGCATTTAGTTAGATTTGAATCTTCAAGATATTAAACTGGACCTGCTCTGTCGTTGCATACGATCCATAGTGCACCTCTTTACGTGACAAAGCCTTCAATGCCGTAAAGAAGGATTGAACCTGAAATTCATTGCCAATTTCCCCTCAGCTTCCAGAAAAAAAAAGGAGGCTAAAATTCTAGAGAAACACCTACTTTCTCAACTACTGAAGTGAGCTTGAAAGTCAGATACAATCCCGTCATAAGAGAGGAGAAGAGGCTTCCATAATCCTTGTTCAAGAAGAAACGGTACCATACAGGGGTAGGCAGCAAAGAGCGATACAGAAGCATCAAATATTCAACCAAAGTTAGCAATTGACCCTGCATAAAAAGTAAATAACCAAATTATGCATCGCTTGCCAAAGCTATATCACACAAACGCACAGTGAGCCAAGCCAGGGTTAAACTGAATACAGCGCTAAAGTGGACAAAGAAGAACTTATTTTCTCGAAACCTGTTTACGATAATTTCGACCCCTACTGTTCTTGTAGTACATTAACAGAAAACACTTGAATATCATTGAGGCCTGCCGGACAAGTGTATCTGAGGAAAACAGGCACAAGTACAAGTGGAGTAAGCACTAAATGATCCAACACGATACTGCAATGAAACAATTAGGGAATAATGCATGAACAGAGAGATGCTATGATGATAATATAAAGTAGAGATTAACTGTTAGCTGAAGAAATGAGACTCATTAAGACAAGGGAAGCAACATGCAGAGAAGGTACACACCATTCACTACTATGATAAAAATGGCATGCCAGAAAGGTGGTATGGATTTGGGAGGCAGCATAATTAAGGGATACAAGAGGTCATCCTTCCGAAACCACCAATAAACACCAACAACATGGGCCGCAAACGCTACAGAGATTCCGATTAACGCCGAGATATGCCTCTCCCCCTGTAATCAACATCAGAGACATGCTTGAGAGTTGAGACTTAGACTAACCATTTTGAACTTCGAATTGAAAAAGAAATAAGTAAATGCAATGTTAAACCTTCAAAGCTGTTTGCTTCTTCAGAATATCATTTGACTTGAACATGACAGCAGCAATCCAAATTGCGACAAAGAATCCTGAACGATAGCAGCAAAAGTGAAATGAACGTGAGAATATAAACAAGTGGTGGATCAGGATAGACAAGAAAATGCATACAAGAGATATACCCTGCAAATGCTGGCGGATAAAAACCACCAAGAGAAGCAAAGAAAAGGGAAGAATTTGCTCGATCCACCGTGCAGCCTGCTGAATATCATATCTTTGGTAAGGTGAATCCCGGCTTGCGGCATCTCCAGCTGCAGATTCACCTGGAGCAGCCTGAGAGGCCCCATCTCCAGCACCCACGGGATCAACTTGACTACTAGAACCCAAAACTTCAGGCTGGCCATGGGCACCGGCTTCCCTGAGACCATTAATATCACTTTCAGCATCGTGCTCCCCGTTGCCAATAATCCTAATGGCAACCTCGCCGTTGGAGATTCCTGCAGAATCATCACTAACCAGCGTTTCCGCCTCCTGGGTAGGACTTGGCCTTGTTCGAAAGAGACCCGAATACTCTAACAAGGTTGAGATGGGGGCCTGGATGATGTTAGAAGCTGAGAGGATGAAGTTTCTTCGAGGAGAACCCCTAAAGACATCATGATTGGTGCCGGACGTTTCCATTAATGGCGGAGAAGAAAACCCTAGACATGTTACAACGAATCGAAGAACATCAACAGTGGTAGAAATCATCAGGAAACCGCGTTTTCAACAGAGATAAAGCAACGAGTATGGACAAAAAAGGAATAAAGCGTGCACGAAAGCGATAACACTACCTACAACGGCGTAAACCAATAGAGGGGGGGGGGGGGGGGGG
>OVAY01000498.1:13676-56379 GCA_900406395.1 Kernera saxatilis
GAGCTTGGGGTGAAATCAAATCGTATTAGCTCATATCATATCGTGTAAGAAACCCTAAGGCCAATGGATAAAAAAAGTGGAAATGGAGAAAAAAATAAAGAGTCAAAAGGTAAAAGGTAGGCGATCGCTTTGACTAGGGTCTCAAACCCTGATCGAGTCGCGCATCTGTATCTGCATCTGCTACGGAGTGTGAGGTAAACAGAGCCCAGACGAAGAAGACAACGGAGATCCGGCGAGCTGCGGAGAGAGAGAGAGTGATTTGCTTTTGTGATCTTGGTGGTGAATGAATAATCAACGGTTGTGAGTTGAATTGGAGGAATTGCATTGTGGATCCAATCCAAAGGGTTGACTTTACGAAGCGACCGACTCAGAGCCCATGTTTCATGGGCCTACAACCTAAATGGGCCTACTTCTTCACAACCTTCAGCTCAAAACGGCGGTGTTTTGGTATGAAGAAAGAGTCAATGGTCCTTAAAACGAAGATTTGGCACCAAAAAGCGGGGGGCTCTTACAAAAGTGAGGTTCCTAGATGATTGTTGTTGTGAGAGTGAAAGAGAGAGAGAGAGAGAGATGAATGACGCCGATGTGTCAAAGCAGATACAGCAGATGGTCCGGTTCATCCGGCAAGAGGCGGAAGAAAAAGCCAACGAGATCTCCATCTCCGCCGAGGAGGAATTCAACATCGAGAGACTTCAGCTTCTCGAGACTGCCAAGCGAAAGCTCCGTCAAGAGTATGACCGCAAGCTCAAGCAGGTCGATATCCGCAAGCGAATGTGAGCTACCTTTTTTTCACCTTCCTCCTCCTCTTGTCAGGCTTTGCTTCAAGTCCGTTCCATTGTTTCTTTGCAGCGACTACTCCACGCAGCTGAATGCAAGTAGGATCAAGTACCTTCAAGCCCAGGACGACGTTGTCACCTCCATGAAAGACTCTGCGGCTAAGGACCTTCTCCGTGTCTCCAACGACAAGAACGCTTACAAGAAGCTTCTCAAGGGTCTCATCCTTGAGGTAGGTATCTATCTATCATCCTTTTCTCCTCAATATGGACACGTCCTTACCATTTTCACCACTGTGTGTGTACCTAGAGTTTGCTGCGGCTGAAAGAGCCATCAGTGCTGCTGAGATGCAGAGAGATGGACAAGAGGGTTGTTGAATCGGTCATCGAGGATGCTAAGAAACAGTACGCAGAGAAAGCCAAAGTCGCGTCTCCTAAGATCACCATAGACGACAAAGTCTTCCTCCCTCCACCTCCTAATCCTAAGCTCGCTGATTCCCACGACCCTCACTGGTAAACTTTCTTCGTTTTATCTCTCTGTCTCTTTTTTGTTCATGGAATATCCCTATGTACGCACAATGATGGTGTCTGAATGGTGAAGCTCGGGCGGGGTGGTTCTGGCCTCTCAAGACGGCAAGATCGTCTGCGAGAACACTTTAGACGCACGCCTGGACGTCGCCTTCAGACAGAAGCTTCCCCAGGTTTGGTCTTTTTCGCTTAGGGATGTTCGTCTTTTCTCATCATTCCCCTCAATCTCTCCCATTAATTGTTCTTCTCATCTATGCAGATCCGAAAGCGCCTCGTCGGAGCTCCTGAAACCTCCAGAGCATGATCCCGCCAACCCAAGTTTATTCTCTTGCTTAAGCCTTAATAAGCGGCACCCACAAGGATCGTCACTTTTTGTCTTGTGGCACACGTTTAAAAGGAGTTTTTAGCCTGCTCATCCTTTTCATCTTCAAAATGTTGACAAGAGAGAATAGCTGCTGAAAATGAATCTGCAGCGAAGCTATTGTGTTATGCCTTATTTTAAGTCAATTTCCTCTGAACTATTTTTGAGGAATCGCAATCCAATACTTGCAAGATTTTTCACGAGATATACACTCAGGAACCACCCCATTTTGTTGAGAATACATGGTATTTACGTCTTCCAAGCTATATCTACAACATAGACTATGTTCGGCTCCTACCACCGGTTTTGCTCTCTAATCTGGACATGGATCTACGGTTAGCCTTCCGCCGCTTCTCTTCTCTAGGTCCTCCACTAAATATCGAAATCCTCCCAATCCCTTTGGATAGTGAGGTCAGCAATGTTCCACCATGAACCGACTTCATCATCCCCTGTTTCATCAAAATCTGCTCCTTCTCTAACTCGCTCAGTCTCACTCTCACCCTCGAGATCTCCAGCTTCAACTCTCTGTTTTCCCTCCTCAGCGATGCATAAGTGTCTCTCGGAGACACTGCTCCGCTCGGGATCCCGCTACTCAGTTTCTGAGACGACAACAACATCCCTTCCCTTGACTCTCCTGACATAACGTTCTTCAGACGCAGCTGTTCTGAGTAGAGGACTCGAACCACCATCTGCACCGGTAGCCGATCATTCTGAGCTGCATGGTTGCATGCTTCTTGTGAAAGTTTCTGAGTGTCTATGAATTTGCAGAGACTCTTGCATTCTTGTTCGGTCAGCGACGGATGCCCCTAACCATCATTACAAAAGCATTCCCACTAGATCAATACGAGATTTTGCAAAAACAGAGACACCAGTCTCCTTATTTAGGGTTAGAAAAGGACTTTACCTTTATAAACATATCAATGGCTCTGTAGAGCCCGTCATCCATGACACGCGCGTAATCGGGGAATGTCTCTATCAAGGCCGTGAACTTGTGCAGACTCAGGCACGGGTCTGGGGCGATCTCTGCCAAATACGCATCCATGATCCGACCCACTTTCAGTAATGAGCCGTGGCACGTAGAACCAATCAGACTCTCGGTCTCGTTCTCGTAACAGCCGTCATCTTGGTCATATTCTTCATCCTCAATCCTCTTCAGAAAGCAGACGAGAATCCTATGTACAGTGTCCACATCGTACATAGAATCCCCGTTTTGGACGACAGGTATTAGTAGATCATCGAGGGAGACTATTTCCAGCTGCTGAGCGACTCTCCGCTCGAGCTCGAGCCTGCAAGAGATGGCTACGTCTATGGTAATCCCGATCCTCAACATTCCAAAGAGGAAACTCAGAGGGACTTTATCATTGGGGAAAAGGCTAACAATGGCTTCAACAACGTTCCTCTGCTCAATCTCGATCGTACCCGAGTCAAGCTTGGTCCGCTCCTGCCAGTTTGGAATACCCTTCAACGATTCTTGAGCGTAATGCATCAGAGACGTGATGATACTCTCTGACCGCAAACCTGTTCTGGCCATGGCGGAGACAACTCGGGCGTAATAGTCAATCCTCAGAGTAGAGAGGTCTTGGATCCACCACTCTGGATAATCTCCTCTCTTGACTTGCGCTGATTCACTGCCTCGATTCAGCCGTGATAGGCCCAACACTAATTGTTCTCTGCAAGCATTCACAGCGATGGCCTCGACGCACCTCTCAGGAATGCGGGCAGTTTCAGCAATGTCGAGCGTCTCGCAGGAGCAGAGGACTTCCACGGACTTATCCAGACTGCGAAATGCGACCTGCTCGAGGAAAGTCTCAGCCCGTGCGATGAGATTCTCTTCCTTGTAGTCTTCCGTCATCTCGAGGTAACCGGCAGCGCAGCGGAGAGCAACGACGTTGGAGATGGTGATCTCGAAGTTGATGCCGTAGCAGAACTTCATGGCGAGTTCGAAAGTCGTAGGCCCGCCTGGGAAGTCACGGAGCTCTGTATGCGAGAGGTTTGAAGATTCCTTCATCTCTGCAACCATTTTCCTGATCTTCCCACACCGAGCCACCAGAGGAAACTGCAATATTCTTTTAAAAGGCGTAAATTGAATTTCGTCGAACATCTTGTGTGTGTAAAAAAAAACAGGTAACTAGTAACCTTGTGGAGTAGAAAAGGCTCTCCATCGACAGCAATTGTGATATCTCCCGCAACATCGGAGAATATGCTGCAATTTCCGAATCCTTCATTCATAAAAAAAGGAACAAACTTTGACATGAGGAGCGAAAGAGAAAGAGAGAGAGAACAGACCGGGTGGTAAAGGAGCTGGAGAAGCTGGGAGGAGCAGGAGTAGAGGAAGACGAGAGAGATTGAGGGCTGTCCGATGATATCCCCATTGACGAGGAAGAAGACGAAATTTACAGAAATACCCTTGTCTGCACTCTCTGCACTCTCTGCACTCTCTGCACTCTCTGCACTCTCTGCACTCTCTGCACTCTCTGCACTCTCTGCACTCTCTGCACTCTCTGCACTCTCTGCACTCTCTGCACTCTCTGCACTCTCTGCACTCTCTGCACTCTCTGCACTCTCTGCACTCTCTGCACTCTCTGCACTCTCTGCACTCTCTGCACTCTCTGCACTCTCTGCACTCTCTGCACTCTCTGCACTCTCTGCACTCTCTGCACTCTCTGCACTCTCTGCACTCTCTGCACTCTCTGCACTCTCTGCACTCTCTGCACTCTCTGCACTCTCTGCACTCTCTGCACTCTCTGCACTCTCTGCACTCTCTGCACTCTCTGCACTCTCTGCACTCTCTGCACTCTCTGCACTCTCTGCACTCTCTGCACTCTCTGCTAAATGGTAATGGTTACTGCGTGTGGAGGAACATAGGCTTTTGGTTTGCCTTTTTCTTTCGAAAAGTAATTCCAAGTTGAACAACACTTTGCTTTGCTTTGCTTTTCTTTGAAATTGGATTTTTTATAACCCTAATCTCTTTCAATTTCGTAATCTTGACTCCAATTACCAAAGTGATATAAGTATGATTCAGAGCACGTGAGAAAAGCCGAGAGGGTTGTGTGGCACGGAGCTCCATAAAGACTCAATTATAGTCTCTTGGGGACACACACACTTTCCCTTTACTAATTGAGATCTCTATTACACATCCAATTGTTTTGGTCCACTTTGTCACCACTACTTTTGCTCTATTTTGTTTCAGCAAAAATACATGACATGGTGATTTTAGAAATGAAATCCTTGTCGCAGCAAAATCCACCCACTAGCAGAAAACAAATGGCAAAAAGACAGAGTCAATGCATCCTATCTTAGATTCTTAATCACTAATACATCACTCTGTTTTTTAATTTTTTAAAAGCTTATAAAAACACCTTTTGTCAACTCAAATTTCTGTTTGGTGTGTTCTTATTGGAGCTTCTCTCGCTTCTTTTGATTTATATATATATCAATGCTCATAATTCCAAATTGATGTGCAACTTCTGTTCCACAAAATAATTATATCATACAAAAAGCTGTCACTATTTTCTGAACAAGTCAAGATTGTTCAGACTTTCTGAATAACGATGGTTCTGTTCTAACAAAAGGGAATGTTCAAGCAAGTGCCCGCTATTAGTAAAACTCTGTCTTGTAACTTCTAAGATAAAAGAAGAAAAAGTAGTCTCTGTGTATATGTACACACATAGTTCTGACATGGATGTGTTTTGACATTTACTTCCCCCCCAAAAAAAAAAAAAAAAGTTTGAATTTTTCGTAGAAAATTGCAGGAACACAGAATAAGTCCTCCAGTCCAATGGGGGAAGAGACTTGAACAAACTGTAAATTGCCTTTTAAAAGCTTCCAACACATTTAAATATGGCAGCAACACCACCAACTGGGGGTTATTGATAGCTCCATTTTGAGTATTTTAAACTCATCGTTGCTTGTATCTGTATTGAACTTCCATAAATACTTGTCCTTTTTCAAGTTGTATTCTCATTCTCCAAGTGTACGACTTCTTCTCAGCATTTCAAGGTAATAGTAATCTGTTTTTGGAATAAAGCAGATAAGAAGATAAAAGAGATGATGGGTGCAGTTGGAGTCATTCTAGTGTTGTCTTCTTGTTGCTTGTCTTTGCTGGGTGCCCAAGAGATCACTCATCCGCTTGATGGTACGGTTCTCTATATTTCTCTGTGAGGCGTCTATGTGTGTGAGAGGAGTGATGAGTGATGCTAATAAGGTCTTTTTTGCAGTTAGTGCTCTGCATGTTGTTCGTCGCAAGCTCAATGACCCTATGGATCATCTTCAAGACTGGAAAAAGACGGATCCATGCGCCTCTAATTGGACCGGTGTCTTCTGCATCCCTGATCCTTCCGATGGCTTTCTTCATGTTAAAGAGTTGTACGTCCGGACTTTTAGAAACTCCAAAACCAAATCTTGAGTTGAGAATGTCATATGTTGTTTTTGGTTTGATCAAATGATGCAGGCGGTTGCTCAATATGAACCTCACCGGAACACTGGCACCTGAACTCAGCCGTCTAGCAAATCTCACCATATTGTAAGTCCTATGTTATGTTTTCGTCTGATATTCAGATCTCTGGTTTTGCAATCAACGTCTTCTTTAAACATTACATGATCACAGGAACTTCATGTGGAACGATCTCACCGGTCAGGTTCCACCAGAACTAGGCAACTTGACTCATCTCATCTTCTTGTAAGTAGCCTTGATCATTGTTTCATCAACGCTTCTCCTTCAAGACCGCACCACTTAACAGCTTTATGTAATTTTTTGCAGGCTACTGAGTGGAAATCAACTGACGGGGCCTTTGCCTCAGGAACTCGGCTCTCTTTCCAATCTCTTAATCCTTCAGATAGACTACAATGACATTAGCGGAGAACTTCCCACGTCCTTGGCAAATCTGAAAAAACTGAAGCACTTGTGAGATCTCCCTTCTCTCCAGCCTCTCTTCTCTCTTCCTTCTTCAAACCCTTTTTTGACATCACTTGTACTTTCTTTGCCAGTCACATGAACAACAACTCAATCACGGGTCAGATTCCACCTAATTACTCTTCCTTATCCGACGTTCTGCACTTGTAAGTTTCTTTATACATGTAAACTTGTTCATCTTATTCAAATCTGAACGCCATGGCTCTGTTGTGTGGCTCAACTTTTGCAGCTTGATGGACAATAACAAGCTAACTGGATATCTTCCACCGGAGCTCTCTCAGATGCCAAGCTTGAAAATTCTGTAAGAGCCTTTTTGTGTCTTCAACTTCTTATTAGGGACGACTAACTTTCTTCCACATTCAACTTAATAATCTTCTTCTTCATTAACAGACAACTGGACAATAACAACTTTGTTGGGACAGAGATCCCATCTTCTTACGGAAAGATACCCAATCTCGTCAAACTGTAAGAAGCAGAACATAGTAGAATTTTTTGTTTATCCTGTGGCGTACTGATTTTGTTGGTTACGCCATAAACAGGAGTCTCAGAAACTGCAATTTAGAAGGACCAGTTCCTGATTTGAGCAAAGCACCGGTGCTCTATTACTTGTGAGTCACTTAAACAGAAAGAAACCATTAGCATTCCATGTTATGTTGTTAGTCGCTGAGGCGTTTTTTATGTTTATTCTTCAGAGATCTTTCCTCCAACAAACTCACAGGAGAGATTCCCAAGAACAGGTTTTCTGGGAACATCACAACTATGTAGGTGCCCAGCCAAGAAATGGAATGTAATTGATATGTCGTTACGTTGTTATTGATAGCATGAACTGCACTTGTTTATTGTTTGCAGTAACCTGTACAACAATATGCTCAACGGATCCATCCCTTCAAATTTTTCAGGCCTTCCACGTTTGCAGAGACTGTAAGATCCACTTTTTCTCTTGTTAATCTTAGGAGAAATGTTGTTTTAAGGAAGAAAACAAAAGACAAGAGTGTTGTCTTATAAATTTTCAGGTCTCTGCAGAACAACAACTTAAGCGGGGAGATTCCTGTGATATGGGAGAAGAGGAACTTTACTGCAGAGGCGAAACTGACCATGTAAGACAAGACAAGGCATATTTACGGAACACAAGACGATGATGGTTTCTAAACAAGACTAGTAATTAGTGCTTTTTTTGTTGATTGGAACAACGTGCAGGGACTTGAGGCACAACGTGTTCACGAATGTGTCAAGCGTCCTAAACCCTCCTTCCAATGTCACAGTCAAGTAAGACTATCTCAAAAAAAAAAAAAGAGTTAATAATGTGGACAAAAATGAGTTTGTGATTTTCGATGAGCAGGCTTTACGGAAACCCAGTTTGTGCAAGAGTTAATGAGCGAAACATAGCTGATCTCTGTGGGGTGTCAACAGTAGAAGTGGAATCTCCGGGAAGTTCCTCGGAAAACTCGACCACGGGAGACTGCAAGCGCCAGTCCTGCCCCTTAAGCGAAAACTATGACTACGTGATTGGGTCTCCAGTTCCATGTTTCTGTGCTGCACCCCTTGGCATTGGACTTCGTCTTAGGAGTCCAAGTTTCTCTGACTTTCGACCTTACACCGACTCCTACATGCTCGATGTGGCCTCTAATCTCGGGATAAACGTGTATCAGGTGTCTATTGAATCATTCTCGTGGACTTCGGGTCCAAGGCTAGCCATCAACATGAAGGTTTTTCCCGAGTACAGTGACTTGAACAGGAAGTTCAACACCACAGAGCTCCAACGTATTGTTGACTTCTTTGCAACTTTCTCTCTGGATACCGATGATTCTCTTGGCCCCTACGAGATTATCTATATCAACCTCCTCGGTCCTTACAGAGACGGTAATACCCATCTCTTCTACTCATAATTTAAAGGCAAAAGAGTAATTATGCTTCTATGTTGTTGCTGCTGCAGTTACTCTCAAATTCCCCGAGAACTCGGGAATGAGCAGAGGCGTCAAAGTTGGAATCATTGTAGGAGCCATTGCTTTCTTGCTTGCATTGTCGTCTCTGGCATTGGTCCTCTTCGTCAAGAGAAGAAAACAAAAGAGAAAAACTAAGCAAGCCGACAGGGAACAACAAGAGGCCAGTAAGTGACTAGGTACTTGTCAAGGCCATTTTCTGAGAAAAACCAACTAATGCGTTTATATCTCCATTATCTTCTCCTTGGCTCAGTCCCTAAATCTCCAATCAACATGGAGAGCGTGAAGGGTTACAATTTCATGGAACTTGATTCAGCAACAAGCAGTTTCAGTGATCTCTCCCAGATTGGGAGAGGAGGCTATGGGAAGGTCTACAGAGGCCATTTACCAGGTGGCCTGATTGTGGCGGTCAAGCGTGCAGAGCAAGGATCTCTGCAGGGCCAAAAAGAGTTCTACACCGAGATTGAGTTGCTCTCACGGCTACACCACCGAAACCTTGTTTCACTGCTTGGCTACTGCGATCAGAAAGGAGAACAGGTGATTCCAATTTCTCTTCAATTCCAAACTAAACTAGTCTTGTGTGTTTGATTGTCATGTGACTATTTCAGATGTTGGTATATGAGTTCATGCCCAACGGTTCTCTTCAAGACGCACTCTCTGGTAAGATCACCTGCCTTCACATCCTTGTCTTGTAGGATTGTGATTTGATCATTTAATTATGGATGAATGCAGCGAGGTTCAGACAGCCGCTGAGTTTCGCGCAGAGACTGAGAATAGCACTAGGGTCAGCGCGGGGGATTCTGTATCTGCACACAGAGGCTGACCCACCAATCATCCATCGAGACATCAAACCCAGCAACATTCTTCTAGACAAGAAGCTGAACCCTAAAGTGGCAGACTTTGGAATCTCAAAGCTGATAGCACTAGATGGTGGTGGAGTGCAAAGGGATCACGTCACTACCATCGTCAAAGGCACCCCTGTATGTTGTTCCACATTTCCTCTGCTTTTCTTTTTCTTTTTAATTAATATATACAATGCTTTCTTCAACATACTGTATATATAAAACTACAGGGATACGTGGATCCAGAATACTACTTGAGCCACAGGCTGACAGAGAAGAGTGACGTCTACAGCCTGGGCGTTGTGTTTCTGGAGATTCTCACAGGAATGCGCCCCATCTCGCATGGAAGAAACATCGTCCGAGAGGTGAATGAAGCGTGCCAGGGTGGGATGATGTTGTCGGTGATAGACGGGAGCATGGGGCAGTACTCGGAGGAGTGCGTCAAGAGATTCATGGAACTGGCCATCAGATGTTGTCGGGATGACCCAGAAGCGCGTCCGCGGATGCTGGAGATCGTGAGGGAGCTGGAGAATCTGTACGGGATGCTTCCAAAGGAAGAGAAGCCATATTCAAGCCCTTCGGTGCAATCCTCTGCTTCGGGAATGTCAGGCTTCGGCTTCGCTGCTGCCTCCTCTACAAGAGACACTTATAATAATACATTCTCACAATTCACAGCCAACGAACTCGTCAGTGGGGTCATTCCCTCCATCGCACCCCGCTAGTTAAGCTTGTACGTGTGCACTTTGTTCTGAATTCAAAACACAATCTCTTTTACTTTGGTTTCTTTCGAACCGTTCTTGCCGGAGATTTACTCTGTTATCCTATAATTGCGTTCACACGTGTTATTGAAAAAGAAAGAAAAAGGTAACAGTTATAGTTACTATTAAGAAGAAGAATCAAAGACGACTACAAGAAAGGAGTTGACTTGTATTATTGTAATGAGAAGACACAAGTACCACAAGACCGGGATAATAATCGGATAATGGGGTGTCAAAAAGGTTCACGCACGAGGCACGATTGTGCCTCTGGAGCAGGTAGAGTCAACCCAGTTACGAAATTTTACCACTTTGGTGAAAAAAGGTTTAAGCTTTTTTAATGGGAGACAAGTCTGCGTCTTTCTTCCTCCATCGCTGTGCAGAAAAATCAAACCAAGAACCCATGAATAATGATGGGTCCTTTCTTCCCTCTCTCTCGATTAATACAAATAATCCCCTTTGATTTGATCTGCATTGTTGCCTGCATATATTGACTTCTCGCCGGTTTCAGGGTTTCTGCGGATTTCCCCGCCCTTCTACCTCTTCCTGGGATTATTATCCACTTGCCTTGTAGGAAAATTCCACGGGCGGAGGATTAACACTAGTTGATCTAAAGAGTGAGGTAATGATCTTGGCTTCGAGCTAATGAATGACTCGGGTTGAATTTTAGCCCATTTGTCTATTTCTGTCATAAATACGACCACCTTGTGCTGTTGGATTGATTATCATTTATTATTTATCAGGGCTTATTTTTGTGAAATTTGGAACTATATACTCACTTATTGATATCATCTTCCTAGAAACCAACAGTGAGTCGCTCATTTGGGTTCACTTTTTTAAATCTGCTTCTTATGCAGTTACGCTCTCAAACGCATCATGGTGTTGCCTCAAAGACTCTATCTACATGCGCTCCTTGTTGCGTCTTGTTGCGTGCTTCTTCTTGCCGATGCACAGCGAACAGACCCTTCAGAAGGTGACTGCAGTTTACAAAATTTGTTTGTGAGAACATTGCTGCTTCCAATTTTAGTTCTAGTCATCTTCTTCTTCTCTTACGTGAGTTTCAATTCTCTTTTCCATTTGCAGTCACTGCTTTACGATCAGTTAAGAGAAGTTTAATTGATCCTAAAGATAATTTGAGAAACTGGAATAGAGGAGACCCTTGCAGGTCAAACTGGACAGGAGTTATCTGCTTCAATGAGATTGGAACTGACGACTACCTGCATGTCCGAGAACTGTATGTTTTTGCTTATCACACTCCTTTTGTTTCTTTTATTTTTTTTCTTATGTCATCTTCTTGCTTTTGTTGTTGGTCTGCTTGTATATATGCTGGAGTTAACAGGCTAGACTTTGGGAGAAACCCTTTTTTTCTGTCTCTCGGGGCAGTTGTTTACATGACCAGCTATTCCTATAATAGGCTTCCTTCCCTGATCCTTTGTTTTGTTGCCAAGCAGCCTGCTGATGAATATGAATCTCTCTGGGAGTTTGTCACCCGAACTCCGAAAATTAGTTCATCTCGAGATATTGTAAGTTTTCAAGATGTAAAGCTTTGCAAAGTGTGAATTGCAGAACACCCTATGATTTGATTACACCAATTTCTACTGAATTTAAATTATTTCTTTCATGTTGCCTCTATGAAGAGATTTCATGTGGAACAATTTAAGTGGTTCAATTCCAAAGGAGATAGGACAGATATCATCCCTGATACTCTTGTAAGTTTGACTTACCTGATAATTAATCACATTTCTCTGGCTGGAACCTTTTTGATAAGCACGTGTGTTCACTTTGTTTATCTTCGGATTCTGTAACCTGTGGTCACTGGTCAGGTTGCTGAATGGAAACAAACTTTCAGGGCCTTTACCAAGCGAACTCGGCTATCTTTCGAACTTGAACAGGTTCCAGATAGATGAGAATAACATCACAGGTCCAATACCAAAGTCTTTTTCCAGCTTGACAAAAGTGAAACATCTGTGAGTCTGAACATCAAGTCAGACAGTGATATCAACCTCAAACGCAGATTTTTCAGTGTCATCTCACAGATTTTGCTTTTGGCCTTGTACAGTCACTTCAATAATAATTCGTTGAGCGGCCAGATTCCAGTTGAGCTTTCCAATCTTACAAACATCTTCCACGTGTGAGTCTTTGCCACAATGCTGTCACTGTTTCCACGATTCGGGACAATATGATGGTTAAATTAAAGTGGTCAAACTAAATTTACAGGCTGCTAGACAACAACAATTTATCTGGAAGTCTCCCACCACAACTCTCTGCATTGCCAAACCTGCAAATCCTGTATGGTTTTCTGTTGTGTGTTTTACCTCATTCTAAAAGTAGTTGTTAGATTCATGGTTATCTTCCTCTCACTGCAGGCAACTGGATAATAACAACTTCAGTGGATCAGATATCCCAGCGTCCTATGGAAACTTTTCAAGTATACTGAAGCTGTAAGTTTCGGGCCACTGTTATCTCGAGTCCTTTTTTCATTTTAAATCTTCTTTTGTCTTTTTTTACTTGCAGGAGTCTTAGAAACTGTAGTTTGAAAGGGGCTCTTCCTGATTTTAGCCGGATACGTCGTCTCAAATACTTGTAAGTTCTGATCAATCTCTATTTTCATGAATTCTCTTTCCCATGTTGTGAATGTCTTTGTGCTTCTTGTTCGCTACAGGGATCTTAGCTGGAATGAGCTCACAGGACCTATACCTTCTTCTAATCTTTCTAAGGATGTGACAACCATGTAAGCTTTAGACAGTTGTAAATTCTACTTCCTTTCTTTTATCTGGTGATCTTCAACTGTGTTTACACGTATACCTTATTGCTTTGAGTTACATATTGGTTAATTGCAGTGATTTATCAAACAACAGACTTGACGGATCCATTCCGCAGAGCTTCTCAGATCTCCCTTTGCTTCAGATGCTGTGAGAAATTATGTTTATGTTTCCTTATATCCAACGAGAATGAGCTTCGACTTGGCAAATAAAATGAAAAACTCCTCTTCTGCAGAGTGCTGAAGAACAATGTGTTATCTGGATCTGTCCCGGATTCCCTCTGGCAGAATATTTCATTACTGAAGAAAGCTAGACTTCTACTGTAAAATCCTTGTTTCCCTCCTTCACTTACAGTCACATGCAGTTCTCTAATATTCCTGTTTTCTCCCAATTCCTATAGTGATCTCAGGAATAATACTCTGTCACATGTTGAAGGAGATCTAGCTCCTCCAAAAAATGTCACTTTAAGGTGCCCCATAGTCGTATCTGTATCTTGGTTAGCATTTTAATGTTTCTGCCTTAAATGCTTATTATGGAAAGGTTAATCCATCTCCAGGCTTGATGGTAATCCGATTTGCAAGAATGTAAGCATATCAAACGCAGGCCTCTTCTGTGAATCCATAGGAAAGGAGTGGACATCACAACCAACCAACTCAACTAATTCTGCGGTGGACTGTCCTCCTCTAGCCTGTCCCACTCCTGACTTCTACGAATACAGTCCAGCATCCCCGTTACGATGCTTTTGTGCAGCGCCTCTCAGGATTGGATACCGTCTTAAAAGTCCTAGTTTCTCATACTTCCCTCCATATGTTGATCAATTTGGCGAGTATGTTGCCGATTTTCTACAAATGGAACCATATCAACTCTGGATTGACTCGTATCAATGGGAGAAAGGGCCTCGTTTGAGGATGTATCTGAAACTTTTTCCGAAAGTTAATGAAACGTATACAAGAACATTTAACACGAGTGAAGTTCTCAGACTCCGAAGCATATTCGCATCATGGAGATTTCCTGGTAGTGACTTATTCGGCCCATATGAGCTGCTCAACTTCACTCTGCAGGGGCCTTATTCATATGGTACGCCTCTTTAACCTAATAAGTGTTTTCTACACAAGCACATCTTGATTGGCCTCTAACTGGAACTCTTCTTCATCTCCTCAGTTAACTTCAACAGTGAAAGGAAAGGCGTCAGCTGGGGACGTTTGGCAGCAATAACTGCAGGGGCTGTGGTGGCTGCTGTTGCGATCTCCGCCATGGTTGCGGCCTTGTTGCTTAGAAGATACAGCAAGCACGAGCGTGAGATATCTAGAAGACGGTCTTGTAAGTGTAACTGAATCTGCCATTCACGATCTATCCCACTGAGATTTAGAACCAACCAATTTTAATCGAATCTGTTGTATTTGTCAGCCTCAAAGGCTTCCTTGATGAATTCTGGCATAAGAGGCTTCAGTTTCAAAGAACTAGCAGAGGCCACCGACGACTTTAGCGGCTCAGCTTTGGTTGGACGCGGAGGCTATGGAAAGGTTTATAGAGGTGTGTTATCTGACAAAACTGTTGCTGCAATAAAGCGAGCAGATGAAGGGTCTTTGCAAGGTGAGAAGGAGTTCTTGAATGAAATAGAGTTGCTCTCGAGGTTGCATCATCGGAATCTAGTGTCACTAATCGGCTATTGTGACGAAGAAGGCGAGCAGGTACTCTCCTGCTGCCCAGTAAAGCCGACTGAATAAGGTGGTTTCAGCAGTGAGTTATGTTTCGTTGCTTATGAAGTTGCTGAAATGTGCAGATGCTGGTGTATGAATTCATGCCAAATGGCACCCTGCGCGACTGGTTGTCTGGTACAAAAACACAAAGATTCATGGGTGTTTTTGCCATTTGGTTTTCTCATTTAATGGGAATATATGTGGTGGTGCAGCTAAAGGAAAGGAGACATTGAGCTTTGGGATGAGGGTTCGTGTTGCGTTGGGAGCAGCCAGGGGTATTCTCTACCTCCACACAGAAGCCAACCCACCAGTGTTCCACCGAGACATCAAAGCCAGTAACATCCTCCTCGACCCCAACTTCAATGCCAAAGTTGCAGACTTTGGACTGTCCCGTCTTGCTCCTGCTTTGGAGGACGAAGAGGATGTGCCTAAACACGTATCCACCGTTGTTCGTGGGACTCCAGTGAGTGATCAAAATGAGTGATGTAAAAACATATTTGACACAAGAGATCCAGTTGCTTAGTTTTGAATGTTGCAGGGGTACCTGGATCCAGAGTACTTCCTGACACACAAGCTGACGGACAAGAGCGATGTGTACAGCATTGGAGTCGTGTTCTTGGAGATGCTGACTGGTATGCACGCCATATCCCATGGCAAAAACATCGTGCGAGAGGTGAAGACGGCGGATGAGAGGGATATGATGGTGTCGCTGATAGACAAGAGAATGGAGCCGTGGTCGATGGAAAGCGCAGAAAAGTTTGCTTCTTTGGCATTGAGGTGTAGCCACGACTCACCGGAGATGAGGCCGGCGATGGCTGAGGTGGTGAAAGAGCTGGAGGCACTGCTCCAAGGAATCCCCGACAAGGAAGGAAGAGTGGAAATGACGTCGTCCTCGTCGGTACTCTCAACATCATCGTCGAATGTGACGAGAGACCTTTACGAGTCGGCGAGCCTTTTAGGAAGCGATCTCAGCAGCGGCGTTGTTCCCAGCATCGCTCCTCGCTGACTACAACCATATGACTCTCTAGTCTGTACAAATCCATACCATACCCAAACACTTAGCTCATCTGTGTTATGTACTGTGTCCTATCTTCCACTTACACTGTAATATTCGTATTCCCTTTTCTTTACCCCTTTTTTGTCTTTTATAATATTCATTCTTAATATAAAAAGTTTGTCTGAAGGCCCAATACGGGCCCAATTACAAACCCTCGTGTCATTTCACTCAGTTGTCCTCCGATCATCGGCGGCGAGGATGGATTTACAGCAGCAGCAAGAGCAGGCGTGTTGGAAACTTGAGCTCGAGGTTTTAGATAATGATTCTTCATGGGTATGCTGAAACTAGTCCACCAATTTATATGATTGATTGTCTCCGCGCTCCGCTTTGCTAAAGCTTATGCCGTTCTAGGTCAGTAAATTTGATCCTTCCAAGAAGAAGAAGAAGAAGAAGCCTTTACTACGCCAAGACGGTATCTACGACATCTCACTCCATAAAGGACGACACTTTGCCGGTAATTAATTAGGTTTGCGTTGAAAGATAATCAGTTATTGTCCGCGAAATCTATTATTGATGTTAACATAACAGAGGATAACGCACCACACTGTCAATCTGGGCGACGGCTCCTTCCCGGCCACAACTTTGAGCCAGATTATGGCTATAAAGAGGTACTGTTAGCTGTTTGATAATGCTATTGGTATTGTTTACCGTTGCCTGATTTTCTCTATGATCTGCAGCTCTTGAGTAGGGTCTTTGATTCGCTTCGTGAGGACGATCTCGAGGTTTCTACAGAGAGTCCAAGAACAGTGATGATGCCTCCCCGGCTCCTTGCACAAGGGACACAGATAACAGTTTGTTTAAACTTTGCACATCTCTGCAAAACGTACGACTTGTTTTGTTTCCTAGTTGATCTATCTGTGGACTTCTAGCTGTTGAGCTGTGTATCACTTTTAAAGATATGTTGTTCAGGATGCATAGGAAGCCAGGTCATGTCATGAAATTCTTACTTGACCAAATGGAGACAAAGGGATTGCTGAACAAACATCAGCAGCTAGAGGTGAATGGTTTAGTTTCTTCTCAGGATTTCCAAGCTGTGTTCGGGAGATACATTGGTAACTTCCATAATTAGTTTCCGGTGTTCATCTCTTTTTTTGGCAATGGGAGTCTTGTCTGATATGCATACATTGTGTCTTAGATGCGTTTGTAATCTGCAGCTGCTGCAAAAGTCCTGACACAGCTCTCACGGAGGACAATGGTCTTTTCACTCTCAGATGTGAGATGGTAAGTAGAATAATAATCTCTGCATGTATCTAATTGCTGCGTTCAGATCCGGAGAAAGATGAGGAAATAGATGTGAAATTGTAAAATGGCACAGATATATTGATGTCATTTGGTTGTGTTTTTGTGCAGTGTGGTTTAGTAGCATCGATCAGAGAACCGAACCCCCTGTGAATAACTGATGAAAATATGGAACTTCAAGAGCCACGTGCTGGGCAAAGTTCCATTGTAAGATTTATATTGGTTTCTTTTGATTTTGATAGTCAGTTGTACAATAACCAGAAGATGTTTTCTTTACAATACTGTTTAAAGTTGCGCGTCCTGAGAGATGTAGGACCGTGATTTTACAACCATACTGAGCCAAAACCCTCGGAAAACTTTGCGAGTGTATTGCTAATAGAATATCTTTAACAGTTGCTGAGAAACGCAAATTTGCAACAATAGAAAAAGGTAACGTTTCTGTTATATGCACGTAATGTAGTAAGTAATGCAAAAGTACGAGGTCCCTATTTCTATTTTCGGCAACTGAGATGCACACCAAAGAGGATTTGTTTTATTATCACATTGTGCAATTTCTTGCCCAACCAGAAAACCAAAAAAAAAAAAAAACTTGATTTGCGTTTTGTATTCCCTTTGATCCTGGGCAGAAGATGTAGTAAGCTTCCTGGACTCGATCATCGTCTTTGTGAAATGACTTAGAAGCTTGCACGAAAGAAACTGAGTTTGACATGTCAGCTAACTCCACTGTCCAGAAGTGGGTGCTCTTCGAATCTTAGCTTGGCAGCGACACGTTACTTTGGAGTTGTCTCACATTTCAGTCCTCTGATTGATACCTCGGAGCCATGTGCTTCAAGTTTCATCTCTCTGGTTTTGGAACTGGGAACGTTTCTCTTGCCTTTTAAGTTAAAGTTTTGGATTTTAATAATCGAGTCCATGTTTATTGGCTTTGTTGGTATGAATATATACCTAAACATGCAAGCAGATGAAGATGAAGCTCTTATCATCCATAAACCTGCGAAAATGAAGGACCGTCTTGGATTCAGAATCATGCTCTGCTCTGCGGTTTTCATGATTCTAACACAATACAGGGCTCTTGCTGACTTTGACTGCGAGTCCCATGGGTACTAGTAACATTACAATCATTCACACATTCATCTCGGAATCATTTTACAGGGAAGAATAACAGATCGAGACTGTTTTTGCAGGGTTAACTCAGAATCAGTAGAAGAAGAATGGGAGATGGTGCAGAGGAAAGGGATGCAATTCACCCTAAGTGGACAACCATTCTACGTGAATGGCTTCAACACATACTGGATGATGACTCTTGCAGCTGACAATTCCACGAGAGGCAAAGTCACAGACGTGTTCCAACAAGCCTCTGCAGTTGGAATGACGGTAGGCAGGACATGGGCTTTCAATGACGGCCAATGGAGAGCTCTCCAGAAGTCTCCCTCAGTTTACGATGAAGATGTCTTCAGGGTATCTATCTATCTACACCTAAAGCTTCTTTCTTTTTAGGACTCTCTCTCCTTTCTAAAGGTCTGAGAAACTCGGCAGGCCCTGGACTTCGTGGTGAGCGAGGCCAGAAAGTACAAGATCAGACTTATACTGTCATTGGTCAACAACTGGAACGACTATGGCGGCAAAGCTCAGTACGTTAAATGGGGCAACGCCTCCGGCCTTAATCTCACCTCTGATGACGACTTCTTCACAAACCCCACGCTCAGAGACTTCTACAAATCCCATGTCCGGGTGATTATTCCATCCATCTCTGCGAAATTCAGAGCTTATTTATCCAAAAAGCACATTTTCTTTTACCCCTCGGCAAAAAATTGTAACTTGAATGTGGTTGCATTGCAGACGGTGCTGAACAGAGTGAACACCTACACAAACATCACTTACAAGAACGACCCCACAATCTTCGCCTGGGAACTCATGAATGAGCCCCGTTGCCCCTCTGATCCCTCCGGTGACAAACTCCAGTCTTGGATACAAGAAATGGCGGTGTTCGTGAAGAGCTTAGACGCTAAACATTTGGTGGAGATCGGGCTTGAAGGCTTCTATGGTCCCTCTGCCCCAGCGCGAACCAAATTTAATCCAAACCCGTACGCTGCACAAGTCGGAACCGACTTCATCAGAAATAATCAGGTTCTTGGCGTCGATTTTGCTTCGGTTCACGTCTATCCAGATTCCTGGTAAGTTTTTGATGCAAAATACCAAGAAACAGACACTGCCCTGAATCTGAAAACGGAGAACAGCTGAAATGCAGTAAATGAATTGCAAACTGTAGGATATCTCCGGCAGTATCAGATTCTTTCCTGGAATTCACCAGCTCGTGGATGCAAGCTCATGTGGACGATGCAGAGATGTACTTGGGAATGCCGGTTCTGTTCACAGAGTTTGGTGTGTCCGCACATGACCCTGGTTTCAACACGTCTTTCCGTGACATGATGTTGAATACGGTGTACAAGATGACCCTTAACTCAACAAGGAAAGGAGGGGCTGGTGCCGGGAGTCTGGTGTGGCAGGTCTTCCCTCAGGGAGCAGAGTTCATGGATGACGGCTATGCGGTTTACCTCACAAGAGCTCACACCGCTTCAAAAATCATATCTCTGCAGTCCAAGCGACTTGCCATCTTCAACTCCTTGTGTGGCTGGAGATGCAAGTGGGGATGCAAAAAAAAGAATCACACTGCTCTTGACGCCCTCCTCTCGCACGACGAGCTTTAAGTATTAAAACCTTTTGTGAATCGCGAATGCAAATATCAGTGTATGCAAGTGTTTAATATACATGTATATGTGAATCGAGATGAGTGAACATACCTGGAGAGAGATTCCAGACCGGTATCAATACAAGAATACCTCTGCCGCCTCTGACAGACAGCTGCTTTAATATGCAAAACCGCTCAGGCAAAGACAAAACTCGATTGATTGTGAATCAAGAAACAGAGCATATACCAGAACTCGATTTATTTGAGGAACAGAGTAGTGTTTGTTGTGTACATTTACATGATAAGAATAAATCAGAGCTACTTGCTGAAACTGAGCTTTGAAAGAACAGCGGCCGCTTGATCAGCACCTAACAAAAAATAAGGGTGTCGGAGAGCAGCAGCGGCTGAAAGGCGTCCGCGCCTCTCGGATATGAGTTTAGTGACGAGGTCCCACCCTCTGCCAGAGTCCAGATCTAGTATGCTCAAGTCTGGCCTCGTCCGGGTCCTGTCCCGCCATCTATTCAGGTCGTATTCAACTGACTTGATCTCGAAATTGAAATTCTTGAGACCTGCAGAAGATCTTAAGGTGGGAACCGCCATTTGCAGAAGCACTATCCCAGCAGAATACATATCAAAAAGATCCGGACTGTTCAACTGTAAGAATCAGCACTCAAAATCAGACAGACACTCAAGTCAAGAAGAGAAAGATTGAGATGAAAACCACCTGCCAGAGAATCGGGGAAAGCAAGGCGGCTATAGGCTCGGGAGGAGGACTAGGCGTTTCCTCGGGGAGGACATAGAGCTCAGGAGGACAGTAGTCAGGGTCTAGCAATGTGCGTTCCGGGATGTAATTCTTGCCGATGCGAAGATCAGCAGCTGCACCAAAGTCTATGAGCTTAATCTGCCCCTTCTTTGTAACCACCAAGTTGGCGGGCTTCACGTCCCGGTGAACAATGCCCGTATCATGGATTTTCCGCAGAGATGTAATGATCTGGCGCATGATCTGCTTGATGATCAAAGCACGACGTTTCACAGATTCCACTCCTTGAAGAACACGCCCAAACATGGTGGACTCCAGATTGGAAGGAAAGCTACGATCTTTCATGTAATCAGCGAGATCACGGTCTCCCTGTTGAGGAAAAACTCTCAACGTTGTTTCATCACCGCAACAAAAGTCATGATATTTAAACTTTTAGAGTAAGAAGAGCACCTCGAACCTCCAGACGAGCCATTTGCCGCCTTTTGTAAACATAGTATTGGTCCTGTCGGCGACAAAGCTCCCGAGAAACTCAGCGCAGGTCTCAGGAGCTGCCCTTGAGAGTCTGTAGTTGAACCACTCTTCGTACTCGCCAAATTCCTCCGCGCCTCTTACTCCCACCTTCACCTTCTTGAGAATGACTCTGTGCTTGAATTGGCCGGTAAAGTCTATAGCTTTGCTGACCCTAGGCTCATCAGCACTAGAATTCTTGGGAAGAAGGAGGCCCGAGTAGACGACGCCGAAAGAGCCTTCGCCGAGTTTCTGTTTGACCAAGAAATCGGAGCTCTTCAACCTCCTAGTGCCAATGAGAGTGTCGAGGCCAAGCTGGAGTGGAGCGAGGAGGTAGGCGTCAATGGCACCGAGGAGAACGCCAGGCCTCGCCGTCAGGTAAAACCACAGAAGCCCGGCGGAAGCAAGGAATTCCAAATTCTGGGTATCGGAAAAGGATTTCTGAAAATCATCATCAAAAGCAGGGAGATGAGAGAGAGATTGGGCCACAATGTCCTCGGGAGAAAAGCTGCATCTCATGTAACTCCGGTGGCTGAGGAGGAAAAGGCTGTTTTGGGATGAGGGAGGAGAGAAAGCGCCGGTGAAGCATTTGAGATGGGAGTGAAATGCGCCGGCGGTGGCGGGGGAGAGAAGAGAAGCCATCTTCTTATCTGTTTGGTTGCTCCACTCCACAATTTGTTGCGTCTGTCTGTGGTCAAGGTACAAAGTAGAAACAACGTCATCCGCCGAATTTCAAGACTCAGCTGGCCCAACAAAAGCCCATCTTAATTATGTCAAGTCAAGTAGAATGATAACCAAAATTAGACTCAGCTGGCCCAACAAAAGCCCATCTTAATTATGTCAAGTCAAGTAGAATGATAACCAAAATTTGAATGGCCCATGCAGGTTTCGAACCTGCGACCTTCGCGTACTGAGCTAATGGGCCATCTGGTTACTTGGATCCTCTCTAAAATAAGAGATCAAATTTGTCTATATTGTAGAAAGAACAATGGTTTTTTATTTTTAAATGACAAAAATTTATGACCAAAATCAATGATATTGCTTCATTCATTTAAGAGAGATCCTATATCCAATATGCATTCCATCAACACCTCCATATTATTAACTAATCAGAAGACAGAAGAGAAAGAAATATATAAAACGGAGACAATTTCAGCATTTTTTCATGAGAAGCAACACGACAAAAAGAGAGAGAGAGAGAGAGAAAAGAAAAGTAGCCGTTAAGCGCCGAAGCCAATTCAAAATTCAAAAGAAAAAAGCATAAATCCATTTGGTGGGTGCGTGGTGCAAACAAAGAAAATGAAATCTTCAGGTCGAAAGGCTCTCCAGCCCAGAAACATCTTCTTCCAAGAAAACACGAAGAAGCCCAAAGATGAGGCCAAGGAGAAGGAGAAGGATAATCTTCTTCTTCCAGTTCCGGTTGTTCAACCGATGAACGATGCTTCTCTGGCTGAGGAGCTGAGCGCCTTCAAGAAGAAACTCGGGAGGTTGAGAGAGGATCGGGAGAGGACTGAGAAATTGCTCGAGGAGAGAGATGGAGCCTTGGATCTTCAGATGAACCATCTCCTCCATAGAGGAGAAGCCCAGAAAAGCCTTGAAATCCAGGTCGATCGTCTCTTTAGATTGAAGGAGCTCCACGCCTATTCCTCCGTAAGCACTATGCAGCACTCTCTTTCGATTTATTAAATTGAATTTCCGAACTAATTCTTTGTCGTCAGAAAATTTCTCCGATCCGATCTCTGAGAGCGAAAGAGCAAGAGAAGAGGAAACGCTTCAGCTTCGTAATGTCACTCTCGATTATTAATTTCCGCCATTAACAAACGGTTTGTTGATTAACTAACTTGATTCGATCTGGAAATTTCAGGAAGCCGAAGAAGAAAGATCCGTGGAGACTGGGATCGAATCATCGCCCATAGATGATGATGATGATGATGATGATGATGATGAAGAATCAAAAACTAGCTAGGCCAAGGCCACCTTGATTGATTGTGTATAAGAAAGAAAGATTCTTCTTGTAATGCCTCGTTGCTTACAATGGCCTTTTTCTGTTGGGCCCTGGCCCATTCGTATGCTCTCTTTTACGCACGCCGCAAAAACATCATCCACAAAGCATTTAATTCGAATCCACTAGTCCCAAAGTTTCTTTACATCTCTAAATTAATTAATTAATAGTTTAGGTTTAGAGTATTGCTCCTACATGACAAAGATTGGATGCCATATAGATAAGCATATCCCAAACATTCAAGGCCCATCTATCAGCTACCAGCTTCTTCTTTTTAAATGTGATCAAAATATGCTCAAACAATGAAACTACTGTATTGGGTCAGCTAAGAAGGCGTTAATACCGTATAACATAAAACAATCAATCAACTATTATTATTGCCATCGCCTCTATTAAGTATTACGGTGACTCATCATTCACTTTGTTTTCAAAGAAAACAATTCAATCTAAGAATACTAGAAACGACAAAACACACCATTTATTAATCGAATGCAAAACGTGATTCAAAGTTTCAATTAGGTATGCGGGTTCTAGTTTATTTAAAATAAATTTGTCTTCGTCAATGCTCATTTCAATAAGCCTCACATTGGGACAAGAGAAGTTGGAATTAATCACGTTTTTGGATTCGATTAAGTTTGAATACAAAAACGACAAAACACACCTCATCCTCACCATTTATAACTAATCAATACTACTGATAACTAATTAAAAAGTTGTCCTTAATCCTTATCACTATTCTGATGGTGTACAAGTCTATAATCATCCATACAAATTTTACTGTTCAAATTACAAAAAAAAAGTGTCAAAACAAAAAATTACAAAAAAAATTATTAAATATATTTATTTAGCTATGCATATTTTTCTCCTAATTACTAAAACGATTGTTATGTAGATAAGTTTTTAGTTTTACCATTTTGCGATTACGCAATTTTAATAATCGGAGTCGAATAGTTTATTGTATTAAAAAAAAAAAGAGAGTGTACAGCGAATAAATGGTGAGGAGGAGACTGGCTCGACGCTAGGATTAAGCATCATAACGTGACAGGGTTTAGTTATTACTTACACCTGCAGTGACGTTGGACACGTCATCTAATCCTCCACATGCATGTTAATTTCCAACCACTGGATGGGATGAGATGAGAGACTACACATATATATACTACAATTAATGTGTAATGTATGCATATTACCATATGTGATGCATTAAGTGTACTCAACTTGATAATTAATTATTTGATTAACCTACTCAACTACAATCTGCATCCATAAAGGATGGAAATACTACTTTATCTCTACAAGCTTCATTTGATGTCCCTATGGTAACTGAGTGTAACCCATTCTCTGTTTTGGATTCTCACTTAGATGTGTCAGATAATTCTGATGTATGCATAAGGGAGGTTGAAAAAGCTGATAAGGGTGACATGATTAATACAATGGGGATAGGAGAGTCGCCTTCGGATCCAGGAAACTCGTAGGATGAGGAGGAATCTGGCCCGAGGTCTCGTGTGGGTAGACCTATAAAACCAACCCAAAAGGTCCAAGAACAATGGATCACGGTTGGAGGACGAGGTAATCGTGGTAGAAAAGGACGTGGAGGTCATGGTCTTTTCAATTAGTAAAGCTCCTAGACTTTCTGTTTTCTCTCTTTTCTTTTTTATCTTCTGTGTTTGTTAGCTTTTAACAAGACTAGATTAAGCTCTTGCTTAACTCTCTGTTTCTACTCTAAAACTGTATGACTTAAGTGTCATAGCTTGTATTTGTATGGTTACTTGCTTTTAATAGAAAAACTTTTGTCAGAAAAAAAACATTGCGATTATCATTAAACTAGTTAATTTAAACAAGAGTATATGTTGAGTGTGGAGAAAGAAAAAAAACCCTCTTTTATTCTTGTTTGTATCTATCAGTTAAAAATATTTTGTATATTTTCTTAAGTAGTGTGCATTATAATTTGAAATGGAATGATGACTAATATTTGAATATGCTGGTTTTGTATGTATCGAAATGTATGTTGATTAGAAATTGTTGAATCCTCCAAATTTTACGGTTTTTAAAACTATACTATATGTTATCATATTTTACTGTATCTAGATTGTTTTTATATATTTACTACACATGATGAGCGTGCGTGATAAATCTTCAACCTAGCAATTAATGTAAAAATGATCAATTAATCACTCGTAGACTATAAAATGATCTTACGTTATATAGGCTGTGATTTGTGGTCCGGATATAATCCCAACACAATGGACATTATGATTTGAGGGAGCATGTTAACCCAGCAATGATCTACTAAGAAAGCAACGTAACATCATTAAACGGGGCATCGACCAAGTCTAGAGATGGTTATGATATATAATCACTTAGATTCACGTAATAATAAAAACAATAATGAAACAGGTTAAAAACAAAAGTTGTGATGGAGAGTAAAGGAAATAATTTAAAACAAAAACAAAAAAAAACAAAAGTTGTGATGGATAAGTCATAAGAAAGTCGCAACCTAATCGGGTCAGCCGCCGATATTGAATTTGAAGGAGACGCAAAGGCTAATTTAATTATGATTCATGTACTTTTATACTCTTTTATTTTTTAAAGGTTGATTTTTTTGGTTTTTTTTTGTTCCTAAAAGATTGATGATTGATTTTCTATTTATCTTTTATTAACAAATTGTAAACTTCAAAAAATATTAAATGATAATATTTGAATTTATGAATTACTATTGGTGCATAATTATGAAAAAAGTGATTAGTGTGAGATGCTTTTGTATTTATAGCTAAAGCTTAATTATTTTTCAATAGTATAAGTGAAAAACTCAAAAAATCATTCTTTAAAGAAAAAATGGAAATAAAAGTTGAAATCCAAAAAAAAACACGTGCGTATTTCGTTTATTTTATAACAAATACCTTTTGCGTCAGTTTTGATCTCAATCGTTGGATAGATAAACGATGAGATTAGTGCATTATGATGATCTGTGATCCATAATTAAACCTGGATGACGTAGGAGGATGAGGTCACGTAGCCTACGTCACGTTTGACCTTTAAATTGGCGCCTCCGTTGTCTACGCCCGTTTATTCGGCTCAGGTGCCGTGCCACATGACTCATGGACTCGTCCCATACAAGTTCACTCTCACCCATGTCATTGTTATTTTTATCAACAAACTTACTTCTTGTTTCGAAGAATCACGGGTCAGTAATATTCTCTAAAGAGAGAAGATGCAGTGAAAATAAGCAAGAGGTCCAAAGAAAAGTCATGATTGCTAGATATGTGTTTACACATAATTAATAATTAATAGGGCTGTTGGTTAAGTCAACTAGTAATACTTTGTTGTTTTTGTCGTTACATCGTGGGGTTATTATCTCAAGGGGCCACTCATGTATCCGCACATCCCTACTTCGAATTACATAATAGTATATATCCTATGGAGAAGTTAATGAAGGAGTGTATAGTAATTAACACATGTGTACGAAACTTCCTATCAACAACCTCATCAATATATATATATATATATATAGAAGAGGGCTGCCTAGATCTCATCAAACCCAGACAACACTGCCCAACGTCTCACAAATCAAAAAGATGAAGTCTTGCCAACAAAAGGCTATGGAGACGCTGCTTCACGGCCATGGTTGTGCAAACCAGCTCAAGCTCATCGTGGACCACGCCGAGTCAGACTCGTCCATGGAAACGGAGGATCTGGCCAAGTCCGTCCTCCATTGTTTCTCGGATGCTCTCTCCATCTTGATCGATACTAATGATCACCACGACGATGAATCCAATAACTCATCCCCACAGGACTCTTCTCCTGTTCTTGAGAGCACCAGGAAGCCACTTCACAAGAGGGGAAGGTATATATTATGCATATAAATCTCACTTGAAAATTTCAAGAATGATTGAATATTGATGCTCTTCATGATCCTGGTGGTTGCAGAAAGACATCAATGGCAGAGAGCTCAGACTACCGTAGACACGAATCCCCAAACCCGATCTACCACGACGGATTTCTCTGGAGGAAATACGGACAAAAGCAGATCAAAGAATCGGATCACCAAAGGTATAGATATAATATAGGATACATTAACACTCATAAACATATACCTGGTGGGTTTAATAAAAAAGAGAATGATGAAATACAGGAGTTACTACAAGTGTGCGTACACAAAGGACCAGAACTGTGAAGCAAAGAAGCAAGTTCAAAAGATCCAACAAAACCCTCCATTGTACTCAACCACTTACTTCGGCCACCACACATGCCAGCTTCATCAAGCTTATGAAACTTTCCCCATTGACACCTCTGGTCCCGAAGATCACGAGGGCTCCCACATGATCCGATTTGATCACCCCACCACTAGCCTCCATCAACATCAGAATCAGATTCATCCCAAAGATGAATACATGATGTCACCTGAGATAGCAGAAGAGTGGTCTCCAGCTCATGATCAGTGGATGTCTTCCGAGGTTGCCCACGCGGTGGAGGCTTTCGGGTTTAACCCTTTTCGGACATCAAGTGACTTATCATGACTATACATATAGCTTCTTTATTTATATGTTTCCTCCTGAATCCTTTAGTATCCTTCTGGTACTTTTTTTGTGTTATACATCTCTATGTACTTGCATATCTCTACTTGAAGCTTTTGTTTTTGAGTTGATATTAACCTATAAATAATAATACATGAATGAAAGTTGGACTGTAGCCAGCAGATATAGACTTGGATTTAAATGAATTTTGTTCGAGCAAGGTTTCTTACTCGCCAGAGTTCTGCCACCTCACCGTTGCTTCAAGTTTTAAGAAACCATAAAACTTGCTTAATTTTTTCCATCCGGCCGGGTAACAACATGTGTTATTCGTCACTTCTATCATAATCATTATATTTTGCAATACATTTTGTATGTAATTAATCAGAGATATTGATCAACTGATTTTATAAAAATAAAATAAAATAAACGTGATATATACCAATAATATTATTTTCATAAATAAAAAATCTCTCTGAGACCGGACTCGCCCATACAAATCCGATCAATCGTACAAAATTCCAACACGAATGTCAAAAAGTGGTGAGACAAGAATTTGTTGGTCAGGTCAATGAACTTGCCATTGAAGCAGATCGGAAAGACAAAGAGACCCTCTTGACCCTTGTGCCCTAAGTACCCACTAATTAAAATTATTAATATTAATCATATATAATCAGAAAGTAAAAAAACGATATCTCCCTTTTTTGTAAACTATAAATCTTTTCTTTTTGGGTTAAAGGCCTTTTCTATTGACTAATTAAGTAATTATTATAGAGGTTCTAAATCTTTAGAACCTATCATTTCATGAGCCAAGAATATATATAGTTATCATTTGATGTGTTTGCTTTAAACAAAAAAAAAATCAAAGATCTATATTGCATCTCATTTGTTTTATTTAAATAGAAAATTTAACATTTCATATGGTCCCCCTTTGTTTTGTGAGCTTATATCATATGATGCAATAGAAAAACGGATAATTAAAATTATCCTAATCGAGTACCCAACCCATAGATAGATGTTTAAATATCCTAGAAAAAGGTAAGGATGACGAACAATGTTTGGTACCTTAATCATTCAAGATGTATGCATGATTCATGTCACATCTAATTTGAAAGTATACGCATATACTAAACTTGTCATAGAAGTTATTATAATTCTAGGTAGGAGAGATTAATCGGATAAGCGGACACGAATCTTTCTTCTTAAAATATTCATCAATGATTCTTTTTCCAAGCGTTGGTATGGCCAACATCATGTGTATGTGCATATAGATGTATATATATATGTTTATATATTATTATTATTTAAGAAAATATCAAACTCATTAGCGCTGATACTACAGAGAATCTAGGCTTAAATTTCTTGTTATAAACGTGTAATGCATTTTCTGCAGTTTCATATTGGTAAGTGAATGTTTAATGTAAATTTCGTGTAATTATAATATAGACATATTTTAAATAGGTATTACTGATCATAAGATGATTCCAAAGGCTTAGGTTAACAAGAGCCAAGAGGTGAGTGCGAAAGCAACGTCCGTGTGGAAAAATAAAGTCTCTTATCTTGATTTGGTTAAGTAAACACACTGCAACATTCACACTTTGCTATCACTTTTCTGGTCAAAATGAATTCTACTTTCTTCCGTACCTCTTCGGTCAGCGAATCCTAATTTACCATTCTAATTAATTTAAATATATAGAGTAAGTAATATTATTTCATTTTATAAACTGAAAGCTGATAACATGATCAATTCAAAGTAGTTAATTTGTTCCATCTCCATCGTTCTTCTACTCAAACAAAGGTATTCTATTCTATAAATTAAAAGTTCCAGAAACTATGGAAAACAACAAAGGTTTATAATTTAGAAATTTTAAATACGCCACCAACATTCAAGTCTATGTATTTTCAAATGTTTTCGGGCGATACTCATAAGACCGTTTCATCAAAAGAGTGGGTCTGATTTTCTAATATCATTTTTTTAGATGATTGAGGCATAAATATTTGTTGCACATATTATAAACAAAAATCGAAAAAAAAAATGAATTTCATATAATTTTATTTGAACAGGAAATAAAAATTACCATATTATCGAAATAGCTTTAAAATTTATTATTTCCACCAAAAAAAAAACTGAGTATTAAATTGAAATTGCTGATTACCGTTGTTTAAAAAAAAAATTGATAACAGCTTTAAAAAAAAAACGTTGACCTAGAACTGGAAAATTAAATGCATCGAAAAGGCTTGCATGACTTGAGTAATTCGAATAAGGGCCTAATATTCAGAATAGAAAAGCCCAATAAGGAAAGCGAAAGCCTTTCAGGGCGTTGCTTGCCACGTCATCCAGTAGAACCGGTGGGAGATATATTTGGTCAGTTTGACAGTTTCAATCCAAAGCTTTGAAGCATTTTTAGAAATCAAGGTGAAAGAACTTTGATGGGAGCGATCATGAGGAATGTAGGGTTAGTTGTAATGGCATGGACGATGGTGTGGTGGGGTTCGTGCACGGGGAGGTTTGTGGTGGAGAAGAACAACCTGCGAGTGACTTCGCCGGAGTCCATCAGAGGCATCTACGAATGCGCCCTCGGCAACTTCGGCGTCCCTCAGTACGGCGGAAGCATGTCCGGTGCGGTGGTTTACCCTCAAGCTAACAAGAAGGCTTGCAAGAACTTTGACGATTTCGAAATCTCCTTCAGATCCAGACTCGCTGGCTTGCCCACATTCGTTCTCGTCGATCGAGGAGGTCCCCTTTTTTCACTCTCTGCTTCTTTTAAGAGATGACTTGCGAGACAAGGCACCTAACGATGTTTGCTTTTTTCCCAGATTGTTACTTCACCTTGAAGGCCTGGAACGCGCAACGAGCTGGTGCCGCGACCATCTTGGTGGCGGATAACAGGCCCGAGCCACTCATCACCATGGACGCGCCAGAGGACGAGACGGCCGATGCGGATTACCTGCAGAACATCACCATTCCTTCAGCGCTGGTGAGCAGATCTCTAGGGAGCGCCATCAAGACGGCCATAGCTCACGGCGAACCCGTTCATATAAGTCTCGACTGGCGGGAGGCTCTTCCACACCCCAACGACCGAGTAGCCTACGAGCTATGGACCAACAGCAACGATGAGTGCGGACCCAAATGTGATGCACAGATCCGGTTTCTTAAGAGGTTCAAAGGAGCTGCTCAGATCCTTGAGAAAGGAGGCTACACTCGCTTCACTCCCCACTACATCACCTGGTATTGCCCTGAAGCGTTCCTGGCAAGCAGGCAATGTAAAACACAATGCATCAACGGAGGAAGGTATTGCGCACCCGACCCCGAGCAAGATTTCTCCAGAGGATACAATGGGAAAGACGTTATTGTTCAGAATTTACGCCAAGCTTGCTTCTTTAGAGTCATGAATGAAAGTGGAAAGCCTTGGCTTTGGTGGGATTATGTCACCGACTTCGCCATTCGTTGTCCCATGAGAGAAGACAAGTACAACAAGCAATGTGCTGATCAAGTCATTCACTCTCTTGGTAAGCATGCCTCTTTCTATCGGATTTTTCAATGCCTTGAGATCTTGTTTTATGTCTTTCGAGTAGGAGTCGATGTGAAGAAAGTAGACAAATGCATCGGAGACATCGAAGCAGATGCTGAGAATCCCGTTCTTAAAGAGGAACAAGAAGCACAAGTTAAGCTTTTTTTTTTTTTTTGTTCTTTTTCTTCAGAAATGTAAGCCTTCAAACTATTAAAACTATAGATTGCTAATTTTGCTAGGTTGGGAAAGGGTCGCGGGGAGATGTAACAATACTACCAACTATTGTCATAAACAACAGACAATACAGAGGTCAGGAGCAAGCAAGTTGTTCAATGTAGACATGTTGTTGACATTATTAGAATTTTGAATGTCTCATTAATTATCACAGGGAAGTTGGAGAGATCAGCGGTGCTTAAGGCCCTTTGCTCAGGGTTTCGTGAGACGACTGAGCCACCCATCTGTTTAACCGAAGGTTCTCTCTACTTGATGTACATTTCTCCATTGATCTCTTTTTTGTTTCATATTCATTACTTTTAACGCCCGGCTTTGGATGGGCAGACATAGAAACCAATGAGTGTTTACAAAACAACGGAGGGTGTTGGGAGGATAAGACAACCAACATTACAGCTTGCAGGGTGTGTGAGATCTTAAAGGATCATTCTTGTTTTTTTTATAGTTATAGATATATGTTGCGTTAAAAGGAGCATTAATGTTTTAATGTCGCAGGACACTTTCAGAGGAAGAGTATGCCAATGTCCCATTGTTCAAGGTGTCAAGTTTGCGGGTGACGGTTACACACATTGTGAAGGTAAATTGAAAAAGCTCAACTATATGTTATGATTGCATAATATTCACATGTTTAAATTTGGATATTGCAGCATCGGGGGCATTGCGCTGTGGCATAAACAATGGAGGATGCTGGAAACATACTCAAATGGGAAGAACATATTCCGCTTGCCGTGTAATCTGACACACCTCAACTAACTTAACTGATTCCCGTCCTCTGTTTTGACATACTTATCAAGATCGATTCTTTCCTCTGTTTTTGGTTGTTATCAGGATGATCATTCGAAAGGCTGCAAATGTCCTCCAGGATTCAAGGGAGATGGGCTCAAAAACTGCCAAGGTATTAGAAGAATAAACTAGATATGGAAGACAAGAGGTTTATGTTTTTCATGTGTATAAATGCAGATGTGAATGAGTGTGAGGAGAAAACAGCGTGCCAGTGTCGTGGCTGCAAATGCAAGAACACATGGGGAAGCTATGAATGTAGCTGCAGCGGAAGCCTGCTTTACATAAGAGAGCACGACATTTGCATAAGTATATTTATTCACACATCATTCTTGGAACAAATCGATCATCGAGATAAAGATTAAACTGAATATAATTGTGCACAGGTAAGGATGCAAGAGGAGATGTAAGCTGGGGGGTGATATGGATAATAGTAATGGGATTGGGCGCAGCTGCGTTGGGAGCTTACACTGTTTACAAATACAGAATCCGGGTACGCTTCTCAAAGCATTGACATACTTGTTCAAATATTGGTTGGCTATATTATATATGAATTGATTCTTGGTTTTATTAATTATGTACAGACATATATGGACTCAGAGATAAGAGCGATAATGGCGCAATACATGCCTCTTGATAATCATCCCAACACTCAACCTTCTTCTCAACTTGAGTTGTAAGAACAAAGTCTTCACTCATTTCAGCTCCAAACTTGAAGCTTTGATCATATATAGGGTTCTTCTACACACTTTAACTAGCCATTTTTGGATTTTAAGTCCTTATGCTGCTTCTTGTTTTTATATCATAGATTCAACGCTATCAAACCCCATACTGGTCAGGTCTATCCGTTAGTTTGGGCCTTTCATATTTGTTATTTTTTCTGTCGATTATTCACTTATTACTAGTAAACATCATGTACACACACAAC
Source organism: Kernera saxatilis (assembly GCA_900406395.1). NCBI lineage: Eukaryota > Viridiplantae > Streptophyta > Magnoliopsida > Brassicales > Brassicaceae > Kernera > Kernera saxatilis. The sequence continues at coordinate 46,466 of OVAY01000498.1, forward strand.
AAATTATCAAGAGTACAACTTTTTTCTAGAAAATAAGGGAGGTTCTTCTATACCTAATATTGGGCTAACAATTCAGCTTCGAAGAGATGATGCTAATATGTATCTTGATTCATAGTACACGTAACTTCAAAATAAAGCATGAAGATTGATATTTGTCCTTTTAAGTTTTAAATATATAGCTTGAACAAAAGTCTGTGTTAATCAAACTGCATAATTTGTAACGCATGTTAACATAATAATGTCAAGTGTTAAAATGTTGCTTGGGAATGAAACAAAGGTAGAGTCTTGAGATCGTTTGGTAGGCGTGTTTTTATCCTCATCATATCACTCATTATCCCTGTTTTTTTTTTTTTTTTTTTTTTTTAAAAGTTTTTTTTTTTTTTTTTTTTTTTTTTTTTTTTCTTTTTNTTTTGTTCTTCTTTCTTTCTCTCTTATGAATGATAGTTTTGAAAGAAACTAAAAAAAAAACAATTAATATTTGATTATTTTAATAGAAACAAAAAAAAGAAAGAAAGAGTTATATCTTCCATTCAACTAGTATGATCCACACAAAAAAAAACAATTAATATTTGATGATTTTAATAGAAACAGAAAAAAAAGAAAGAGGAGCGAGGGTAAGTCAACGGGAAGATCCTGAGATGGAGTGAGCACCGTTTACGCCACTTCTCCACTGTGTGAATTGAATTAAATGTAAAAACAATGAATCAAGTTTTGTAATCTCATATAGATTAGTAAACACATGCGTGAGTAGTAGCAGTGCTTGAGATGTGGAAGCTCATTTCAGTTAATTTTGTTATCTTTATGTATATATTAAAAAATTGATTAATGAAAGGGAAAGAGAGAGAGAGGAAATGATGGTGTAGCAATGCATGCTAAGGGACAAGAAAGGATCACTTGTCTTCTACTCCATTCTCTTTGCTGCTTCCATTTTTCATTCCATTAGTAATTTTCAAAAATCTGATTCTTATGATGATCATAAATAAGCGTGAACGGTTTTTATTATTATTATTTTGAAAAGAAAAAAAAAAAAAAAGTATTAAAAGCGGGGGGAAGATTGTCTCCCGGAGTTGAAGTCTTTAAGCCTCCTCTCCGGAGCTTATGCCGTTTACAACACATTCTCTCTCTCTCCCCCTTTACTCTTTTTTCTTTTTCCAAGTCTCTCTCTCTCTCTCTAATCTAATAGGCCAAACACTTTTGGGTCTTGATTCCGCCATTAATGCTCTCTACCCTCTCTTCCTTCTCTTTTATTCACGCTTTTTGTTGTTTGTTTCTCTTTCTCTTTTCAAACTCTGCTTCATCTTCTTCTTCTTCTTCTCAGGGCAAAATATCAGTTTCCCGGAAAGTTTCTTCTGCTCATGTTAAAACTAGAGCGCCATCTCTATTTTTCCAGCCTTTTGGTCGGCTTTGTTGTCTTCCGCCTCCAGCATCAACCTTTTTTGTGCTCTGCAGCATCCATGACGGACTAGCCTTCTTGTATCTTAATTTTTGGTCTGACGAAATGTTGAACGACGCCGCTTCTCTCAGCTTCTTCCTCTTCCTCTTCCTCTTCCTCGCCGTTTCAGTGACTGCAGACCCGACATTCAACGACGACGTTCTAGGTCTCGTCGTTTTCAAGGCTGGGCTCGATGACCCCTACTCCAAGCTCGCCTCTTGGAACGCCGAAGACTACGATCCCTGCAACTGGGTCGGTTGCATATGCGACCCGTCCACCAATCGGGTCTCCGAGCTCCGACTTGACGGCTTCTCTCTCTCCGGCCACATCGGGCGTGGCCTTCTCCGCCTCCAGTTCCTCCACACCTTAGTCCTCTCAAACAACAACCTCACCGGAACCCTAAATCCCGAGTTCCCTCACCTTGGCACCCTCCAACTCGTCGATTTCAGCGGCAATAATCTCTCGGGTCGGATCCCAGACGGGTTCTTCGAGCAATGCGGGTCGTTAAGGTCCGTCTCATTCGCTAACAACAAACTCACGGGTCCTCTTCCTGTCTCCCTCACCTACTGTTCCACTCTCACCCACCTTAATCTCTCAAGCAATCAGCTTTCTGGGAGATTACCACCAGATATCTGGTTCCTCAAGAGCTTAAAATCTCTAGATTTATCTGTTAATTTCCTCCAAGGAGAGCTCCCCAATGGGATCGGCAGTCTCTATGATCTCCATGAGATTAACTTGTCCAAAAACTGGTTTTCTGGTGATGTTCCTTCCGATATCGGAAGATGTTCTTCCTTGAAATCGCTCGATTTCAGTGAGAATTACTTCTCTGGGAATCTTCCCGATTCAATGAAAACCCTCGGCTCGTGCAGCTCGATTCGATTGCGAGGAAACTCTCTGATCGGAGAAATCCCTGACTGGATCGGTGAAATCGCCACTCTCGAGACTTTGGATCTCTCCGCCAACAACTTCTCCGGCAATGCCCCCTTTTCTCTCGGAAATCTTGAGTTTTTGAAGGAACTGAATCTATCCACAAACATGCTCGCTGGGGAGATCCCACAGACCATCTCCAACTGCTCCACCTTAATCTCCATTGATGTGAGCCAGAATTCATTCACCGGGGATGTGCTTAAGTGGATGTTCAATGGAAACTCAGAAAGTTCCTCGCTTTCCAGATATAGTGTCCACAAAAGATCAGGGAACGACACTATTCTGTCCATGGTTGGGTTTCTTCAAGGTCTTCGGGTTCTAGATTTGTCCTCAAATGGGTTTTCCGGTGAGATACCGTCTAACATTTGGATCCTCACAAGTTTGGTGCAGCTGAATCTGTCGACCAACTCTCTGTTCGGTTCCATACCGAGCGGCATTGGAGGATTGAAACTCGCAGAGGTTCTTGATCTGAGTAGTAATCTTCTCAATGGAACCGTTCCTTCTGAAATTGGAGGAGCCGTCTCCCTGAAAGAACTTAATCTGCAAAGAAATAGTCTCTCCGGCCAGATTCCGGCGCAGATCTCAAACTGTTCAGCTCTAAACGCAATGTAAGTAGTTCTCAAGTTGTTATCTTTCTGAATCTGTGTGTTTTATCATCTAATCTCAGTAATAATGCAGAGATCTGTCGGAGAATAAGCTATCCGGTGGGATTCCGGGGAGCATTGGCAGTTTGAGCAACCTCGAGTACATAGACTTGTCGAGAAACAATCTCTCGGGAAGCTTACCTAAAGAGATAGAGAAACTCTCGCACCTGGTGACCTTCAACATCTCTCACAACAGCATCAGTGGGGAGCTACCAGCTGGAGGTTTCTTCAACACCATCCCTCTCTCTGCCGTCACTGGAAACCCATCCCTCTGCGGCTCCATCGTGAACCGCTCGTGTCTCTCTGTCCACCCCAAACCAATCGTCCTCAATCCCAACTCTTCCAATCCAGCCAATGGTCCACCTCTCAGCGGTCAGATCAGGAAGAGCGTTTTGAGCATATCCGCGCTCATTGCGATTGGTGCAGCCGCCTTCATTGCCATCGGGGTGGTGGTCGTCACTCTACTCAACGTGCACGCCCGGTCTAGCGTTTCCCGTCACGATGCGGCGGCTGCTGCTGCTGCTCTCGCTATGTCGGTTGGAGAAACGTTCAGCTGTTCGCCAAGTAAAGATCAAGAATTCGGGAAGCTCTTGATGTTCTCAGGCGAAGCGGATGCGTTTGACACCACAGGCGCAAACGCGTTGCTCAAAAAGGACTGCGAGCTGGGCCGTGGTGGGTTCGGAGTGGTCTACAGGACGAATCTCCAGGATGGGCGTCCTGTGGCAGTCAAGAAACTGACAGTCTCGGGTTTGATAAAGTCACAGGAGGAGTTCGAGAGAGAGATGAGAAAACTCGGGAAGCTGAGGCACAAGAATGTGGTGGAGATCAAAGGGTACTACTGGACGCAATCGCTGCAGCTCCTGATCCACGAGTTTGTCTCAGGGGGAAGCTTGTACAGGCATCTCCACGGGGACGAGAGCGTTTGCCTAACGTGGCGTCAACGCTTCAGCATCATTCTGGGGATAGCGAGAGGTCTGGCTTATCTGCACGGCAATAACATCACTCACTACAATCTGAAAGCAACGAATGTGCTCATAGACGCCACAGGGGAGGCTAAAGTCTCAGACTTTGGGCTGGCCAGGCTCTTGTCCTCGGCGCTGGACAGGTGCGTCTTGAGTGGCAAGGTACAGAGCGCGTTGGGGTACACGGCCCCAGAGTTTGCATGTCGGACGGTCAAGATAACCGACAAGTGCGATGTGTACGGGTTTGGGATCTTGGTGCTGGAGGTGGTGACGGGAAAGAGGCCTGTGGAGTACGCGGAGGACGACGTGGTGGTGTTATGTGAGACGGTGAGAGAAGGGTTAGAGGAAGGGAGGGTGGAGGAGTGCTTCGACGGTCGGTTGAGAGGGAACTTTCCGGCGGAGGAGGCAATACCGGTGATAAAACTAGGGTTGGTATGTGGGTCCCAAGTGCCGTCGAATAGGCCGGAGATGGAGGAAGTGGTGAAGATATTGGAGCTCATAGAGTGTCCCTCTCACGACTTGGAGTGATGAACCTTTGTCTGTATTTCTTTATTCCTTCTTCAGTTTTGATATAATCGTAATATATAGTTCATCGATCTTTTCTACAAATGATTTTGTTTACTTGTGAGTTCACCAGCTGACTTGTGGACTCTTTTGCACTTGGGGGTTGCATTACAATCAAAATGTTGGAAGGGTTTGGTTCATAAAGTAGATCCACAAAATGACTAAAAAGAGTGTTGGTCATAGGGACTCTTTATTCAACATATGACTAACTCCTTGAAAGCCTCTGTGTTAAGGTTTCTCTGTTGGTTATTTCGACATTTTATTTGAATCCGTTAACAGACATTACCATATTCAGAAGGTGAGGAAAATGAGCATGATGGAAAAGAAAAGTGAGAAGCACACATACATTTGATAACATGTGATTTTGAAGGGGTATAAACTATAAAGTCAGTCAGGCGCACTAAAGCATTACTCAGAGTCTCACACTGTCACATACTATTTTATTTGTGTTCATAATAATTCATTCCTTGGCTTTTTGATTCTTCTTTTCCATAAAGATAAACGATAAAGCAAAAATAAAAGGGAAAAGAGAAGTCCACCATTTTCAAGTGAAAGTGAAAGTCCCAAAGGGTCCAAGCATGAGCTTTTTCTGTAATGCTTTCATTATTGTATGGTTATGGAGTGCCCCCACACACTTACGCCTTTCTCATTATTATTACTCCCAAAAAGCTTTACATTCACATTTAATTCTCAGCTAATTTACATACACTCATGATTCCGTTCATTTAAGCCATGCATACATTACTCACACTCACACATGGTGGTCCGGAGAAACGCATGTATGTCAAAATAGAACTATCTAGTGGCTATGGAACCGCATTATAATAAATCTAATTATATTGTGTATAGGCTATTCAGATTTGAGACACAATCATCCTTTGGCATTTCTCATTTTAAGTGCATTTTAATATCATTGTGTCTTCGCTTTTTTCGTGTCGTGTCTCTCCTTTATTCTCCTCGTTAAACACTAAAAGTACATTACTATATAATTATTTATATTCCTTACCTCACTTTTTTGTTTGAATTTACACCTACAATTTAAACCCCGTTACACTTTTTCCACATTTTGCCTAACAAAGGCTGCGGTTTTCTTTTGTAAATACCTTCATAATTTGTATTTTTTATTGTGTAAGAAAGATATATGTATGGATATATAATACTTGACTAATGGACCAGCATTTGGGCTGTGTTGGGCCCATACGTTCTCGGAGATCCCAAAAAAAAAGTTGCAAATGTAACCTAGTGAGCATTGCAAAGTGATTTCAGAGTGACAGAGCTCATACGACACCACTAGTCTAGTCTTGTCTTGCGCAAGGAATAATTGAACAAGAAGCCAAACGGTTGAATATATTCGATTCGCCCAATTTCCATTACATATCTCAAGTAACCACTCAAAGAGGCAAAAGCGGTGATGCAGCATCCTTACACCCGGCTCATGTACGTACCCGTTCTCGTGTCCACCATTATTTCTTCACCGACGTTTACAAAGAGCGGTACATTTACCACTGCACCTGTCTCCAGTGTCGCCGGCTTTGTTCCACCTGCATCCACCATCCCACTTTAGTTTTTCTGGACCATTAAGATTATGTTAAGAGTATTGCGCATTACCTTGTGCAGTGTCACCTCGAAGACCAGGATCAACATCAACTATTTTGAGCTGAACTGTAATGGGCAGTTCAAAATCGATGACCTTGTCCTTCCAGTATAGCAGATTGCAGTCCATTCCCTCTTTGAGCCATTTCGTCTTTTCACCCATATCTGCCTCATCTAAACGTGTTTCTTCATAAGTGCTCAAGTCCATGAACACAAACTGAGAGCCGTCTTTGTATGTGAATTGCTTGGTCTCCTTGTACACATTTGCCTCCTCCATCTGAAATCAAACAAGACAAATTACATGTTGCTGAAGAATGAAGAATGAGGTAAGATAAGTGAAGAGGAGATTGGTTTACAGTAATTCCAGCACGAAAGGTTCTCTCCACAGTGCTACCATTGACGTAGTTCCTGATTTTGGTTCTGACGAAAGCAGCACCTTTCCCAGGCTTCACATGAAGAAACTCTGCATCTCAAGCACTAAACATAAACCTTTCCGACTACACGATTACATTCATTAATCAAGTAGGAAGATGAGATCTCTAATTGAAATACCCAGAACACGCCACGGAGCACCATCGACCTCGATGCTGGTCCCTACTTTGATGTCGTTACTAGACAAAGCATAAATCCCTGCAAATCAACACCCGTCTCAGTGCAAAAAAAAACAAAAACCACACTAAGATTATGAAAGAGAGAGATCTTAACGGGAAAATCTGTTGGTTCTGGGCGAAATCCGCACCGATTGCTTGGGGAAAGACAATGCGAGCAATGAAGAAGAAGAAGAAGAAATGCACAAGGAAGATAGAAAAGAAGTAGATATTCCGGCCATTGAGGTTTCGCCGGCGAGAGATTTTGGGAGCAGAAAGATGAGAATGGGATAAGGAGGAAAGGGTTCTCCGCTAAAGCCGGTCCGTAAAGAGACCTCATCGAACCCGGTTCAATTGATCTCTCTCCCTCCGGTTGTGATAACAAAAAATGGGCCCGAATAACAGAACTGCACAGTGGGCCTTCTGGGCTCAGAGAAAACTAGTTAATGGATGATACCCGAGAGGAATATATTATTGCTAGTATGATCAAACATTTGACAAGAAGAAAATTAAGCGACACTGATTGATCCACCATGATCGCAGTAGAAAATTGATGAGGATGAGAGTGGCCACAGCCACGCCCCCAACAAGACCCACCGAGATGGCTTCATCCCATTTGATCTTCGCATCCACTTGTCTCCGCCTCCGTAGAAATCGGAATCTGGACTTGGCCTTGGGCTTGGGTTTGGATTGAGATTCGATTTTGAGATAATGCTTTCGGAATCTAAGGAGGAATGACAATCGATGAAGCTTCCAACAAGTGAATCGGTTCTGAAGATGGAGCTTCAAACTGAATCTTCTCACTCTCGCACCAACTCTGAGCTTCCACACCAACCTCTGCTCTTCCACACCCATCGCTCACTCACCACTAGTCAATTTTACCCTAGCGAAACAAACAAACACCGTGTCGTTTAAACAAAAACCAGCACGGTGTTTGATTATGGGCCTATTAAACTCTGTCAGGCCCAAATAACTCGGCCTCGTATTTCTAAAAAAGCAACACTCATGTATGCCGAATAATAAATCGTATACAATACAACAACACCTACTACTAATTACTAAATTAAAAGACTAAAGACTAAAGACTAAAGAGACAGTACAACTAAAATCATATGATGATTACTGGCCAGCGATTAATCAGCGGGACACGTGGAGGTCGATGAGAGAATGCCGACAATTGGGACAGGAAGAGTGAGAGACAAGCCACGTGTCGATGCAGGACATGTGGAAGCTGTGATTACACGGCGGAAGCACTCGGACCCTCTCGCCGTCCGCGAACTCTCCCAGACAGATGGCGCACTCCGTCGCTGCTATCTCCACCCCGCTCGACCCGTACGCCGCCACAGGAAACCTCTTCAATTCTCGCTTCTTCAATCCGGTCCGGTCTGCCGCAGCCACCGACGCCGCCGCCGCCGCCGCAGCAGCAGAGGATAACCCGCAGCCGCACCGCATCGCGCACCGGAGGATCGAATTCAGCCCAAGCGCCAGTATCAACGCGCAGAGCAGGGCCGCGAGTATGATCACCATGTTTGCGTCGAAGTTCATGTCCCTCAGGTACCCATCTCCGCCGCCGCTCGTCTCGTTCCCGCCGCCGTGGGATTCGAGTAGAAGGCGGTGCATTCTGCCGGCGTCAACTGAGGCTCACAGCGGAGAGACGTGATGAAGTTTAACCGCTTTGTCTCTATGATTGTCTCTGCGGTTTGTGGTTATCTCTTCATACACAAAGTGGGGACCTTCCTTTTCTTTTTTTATTTCTTTTTTTTGGCTTATGTGGATCAACAATTTGTACAACAACACTAATTACCAAAAACACAAAAATTGGATAACTAGAGACTCTCTGTTCTTGGCACTTTGCCAGATATTTTGTCCCCAAGAGAATATATACATTATACATAACATAACCACGCACATCACATATATAATGAGTCGGTAAGATTGTTGGGTCCCTCGAATCAGGATTGTACATGTGATTTGTATATCAAACAAATTGAACAATAAATTGTGAGTTAATTAAAGACAACGAGGTGAATAATACAAGCACAAATTAAGCACCGAGAAGAAACAATCTTTAAGGATGAAATCATCACAAGTGGCAACAACCTATTTGGTGAATCATAACAACGCCCACTACACATACCTGCGTCATTTCAATTTTTAAAAAATTTAATTTCTTTATAAAGTTATGCAAGTGAACTAGGTTTGTAAATCCCACGTTTTCTTGAGTGCTTACTCATTTAAAATACAAGAGATTCATGGCTTGGTGAGATACTATTATATTATACTTGGTTGTGATAATTGTATACATGATTTTATTTAGTGAAAGATAACATCATCCGATGCTTTTGTGTAGATCTGGGTTTCTCATTCTAATGAAAGTATTACTCAGTTGGAAAAAAAAAAAAAACATCATCCGATGCCACTATCTTTTTGTTTAAAATGGGAAAGTATATGATATAATTGAAAAATGACATAACCAAAACGATCTTAGAGGAGTCTCAATCGTTCGTTTTGTTTTAAATTAATAACAAGAGGAGTCGGCAGCATACCGAAGCAATCTGACAAAAGAGTAAAGCCATCGATTCCTTGACACGTGGCTTCGCTTTCTCACTTACAAAACTGGAGGCCCAATAATTACTTGACGTCCAAATACAGGGCCCATAAATAACCCAATAATACTTCCTTGGCGGCAAATCAATGTCTTATCCTTATCTTACTACCCCGAATTCTTACAATTCTTTTTTTCTTTTTAAGATCAATTTTTTATTTGCCTTGGATCTTTTTTACTCAAATTTGCATATTGTGTATTTTTGATAAGAAAAAAAAAAAGGTGAGAATTAGCAATTTACATCAAAATTTGACTTCAATACCTTTACTTTTTATTTATTTTTATCTATTTCCACTCCTCACGTCTCAGGTCTCACCTCTCTTTTTTGGCGTCGCAAACGAAGAGGAAGAGGTAACAATAGTGTGATAAACGAAGGCATATATCCTAAAACTCAAGTCATGAGAATGTGACAAGTGTCTTTTATTTTATTAAAATTTGCATTTAATCCTCTAATATCTTAAGTTTTCACTAAACATAAATTATAAAAAATAGCATAAACAACATGCCCACTAAAATACAAAATCTCAACCCAATTTTATAATTTTTAGAATTACATAAACTATATTTTAAATTTGATCATTAAAACAAAATTTATCATTT